>JAHRHZ010000066.1:3491185-3510539 GCA_024137785.1 Ginglymostoma cirratum
TGTTGCTTGGCCTGCTGTGTTCATCCAGCTCTACACCTTGTTATGTCACAAAACTGAAATGCCTTGTTCATCACAACACACATCCTCCCCACACTGAAACACATGAAATGCCCTGGAAGACATAAAATGCCAGGCAGCAATCTAGGTAAATTTAGGACTAAAACAATCAAGGAATTTTCTCTGTGTCTATCAAGTAATTGAAACAAGTTCAGGAGACCACTCTGATCATGAATGCTATCGCACACTATCTAAAGGGGGCTGAAGAAAGATAGTTTTTACACTGTCAACGAAAAGGGAGCAGAAACAACTTGGATAAATGGTGAGAGTGCCCAGAGCAAACCACAATGATACAAGGTGTTCTCTGCAAATCAAATCTAACTCTCACTTCAGCTCCTGCTTCTGCCCTGGTTGTGTTAGTATCACAGACTAACACTGATGTGGTTAGCATCAGGAGAACCAGGTATGACCTGTGATGTGGTAGTCATGATAATAATGGACTTATAAATGGAAATTACCTAAAGATGGACCTTGAAGATTTCACATGATGGAGCTGTTGTTATTTCTCTGCAGCTTGTTCCTCTGCGGAATTGTTCTCGGTAAGGAAGAATGAATTATTATTCACACACCTGGGCCAGTCATGCCTTCAACAGGTCCACTATTCTTTTCAGAATCACTTCTGAATCTAATTCTGACAAACAAAACTTGAAGCCCCTGCTCCCCCTTAAACTTTCTTTTAAATAGCAACTGCACAAACATGACCTAGTCCTTTAATCATCTTCTTAATCTCAACTAATTCCCTCACCAATCCCATCCAGTCTCTGCAACTTACTGTTTGAAGAGAACCAAAATAAATGCACTATTATAAGTGAAATATAACATAAGGCTTATACCAGGGGAATATAGTGTGATTTGACCCATGGTCAATTATTCTTTTCAATGAATCATCCCAGAAATCATTCGGTCTATCCCTGAATGAGATTTTTAAGAGATACTTCTGTTCACACACTTTACAGCACAATGCTATACAGTGCAGGAACAGGCCCTTTGGCCCATCAAGCCTGCGCCAATTCTTAATCCTTACTTTGACCAGCTACTTATTGCCCATGCACAGTATCTATGCCTCTTTTTGCATCATGTTAATGTGTCTAGCAAGTCACTACTTAAAAGTTGGTAATGTGCTTGCTTCCACCACCTTCATTGGCAGTGTGTTCCAGGCACCCATCACCTCCTGTGTGAAAAGGATTCCCCGCACTTCTCCCCTAAACTTTCCCGTCTCACCTTGAGCCCATGCCCTCTTGTAGTTGACCTTCTGACCCTGGGAAAAAGCCTCCGACTATTTGTCACCAGAGATGGAGACTTCAACCTTAGAATGGCCAGTCCCCTTTTTTGACCCCACTGACTTTAGCACCTTTCCCAGGTCAGCGTATACTTATCAGTGTTTTGAATGGACCTCTTTAATGTTGATCTCTCTCTGCACCTTTTCAACAGCAGTAACGTTGTATCCTGCACTCTGTTCTATTACCCTGATGCATTGTACAGTACAGTCTATCTGCAAATCACATAAGGCAACACTTTTCATTGTACCTTGGTCCATGTGACAGTAACAAATCAAATGTATGCATCATTTTTACAGTCCAAAAAACAGTATGCTGCAACATTTCCATTATCTTGTTAGCTGATCTCATTGTAGATTTAGTACACTTTAACTTTTCAATGTACCTATCTTAGGTTACTTGAACATTAAATGAATGCATTTTGTGTAAACATTTTATCAACACTTCTTAATTTACTATCCTGATGCTATATTATGACAACTAAAGACTAACGTAAATAACTCATTTAATAATTCACCCTTCACCTGCAATCCCTTAGGAACCCGAATAGACGGTCTCAACCCACACAGCACCATTTTGCTGCCTGTCCCTTCTCCCTGGTTAGGTAAATTTGTGCTATTAACACTGACATTCTAAGCTAAATCATGTTCAACGCAAACAAGACATTCAAGATGAAGCAAACTGGGTAACATTGTCCTTGTAGAAGCCACAGCACTAACTGTCCTCTGCATTAAACAAACACCAGCAATTACTTTCCAACACCACTGAGATACACAAAATGTTTGTGGTATGTAATTGTTCGTATTCAGCAACAGTCGAATACATGGGGACTTACTCAGTGTCTGATTAAGTGTTCCTTTTAAATGAAACATTGTCACTAGCAGGGTGCCCATAATTGGCTTGTATTGTATTTATCTGAGGTGGGAAAGAAGCCAATTGCTTGGAGATTAACCTTCAAAAGAATTGTGCTTCCTTTACAAGTTTCAAGTTGCACAAGGTTTCTGTCATTGCACCTGCTTATATTATTTTTCTCTGAATGTACAGGCACAAACAGCATAACGTTACACAAGTGTTCAGCAAGACCATTTACCCCCTCTTTCCAGTTCCCCCGAAAACCATCACAAGCAGAGCATTTCATTAATCAGGAAACAAATCATTGAAATACAGACTGAGTAGTTACTCCTAATAGGTCTGACAAATCAAGAGGACCATCTACCAAATACTGTTGGCATCATCTTTTTCAAAATGGTTGTGATTCTTGGAAGTAAAATCAACACTGAAGTGCTTGAATAAAATAAAAAAGCAAAGAACGGCATTGCTGGAAATCTGAAACAATAGGGGGCAGCACAGTGGTTAGCACTGCTGCCTCACAGTGCCAGGAACCCAGGTTTGATTCCACCCTCGGGCAACTGTCTGCGTGGAGTTTGCACATTCTCCCTGTGTCTGTTCGGGCTTCCTCACTGTCTGCTCTGGTTTCCTCCTACAGTCCAAAGATGTGCAGGCTAGGTGGATTGGCCATGCTAAATTGCAGATTAGGTGGTATGCTCTGAGGGTTGGTGTGGACTTGTTGGACCAAAGGGCCTGTTTCCACACTGTAGGGATTCTATGAAAACTAGCAATTTCTGTTTTTGTGTCTGAAGTGTATGAGAATGCTTAGGTTGACTGTAAAGACTACAAAATTAGACTTTGCTGCAAGTGGTGAACAAATGATGCCAGTAAGCTCTTGGTTGAAATTGTGCATGCCTGTCGACGTTCCAACGTTGTTGTAGACTTTTGGATGATAACTTGCCATCAACTAAAATCCTTTACCTGTCATCGAGAAACAGTCTAATCAGGGCAAGCAAATGTGTAAGAGAGGTAAAAGGTACTGCAGATGCTGGAGAATCCAAGATAACAAGGTGTGGAGCTGGATGAACACAGCAGGCCAAGCAGCATCACAGGAGCAGGAAAACTTGACGTTTCGGGCCTAGACCCTTCATTAGAAATGGGGGAGGGGAAGAGGGTTCTGAAATGTGTACACCCTTATTCAAGCATATTGGACACGTCAACGAGCACTGCAAAGCCTGAACCAGCAATTCCTTTACCTTTATTTATTCATAGGATGAGGGCATCACTGGCCAGGCCAATATTTATTGCCCAGAGGGTAGTTATGAGTCAACCACATGGCAGTAGGTCTGTAGTCACATGTAAGCCAGACCAGGTAAGAAAGGTAGTTTTCTTTCCTAAAGGGCATTAATGAACCAGATGAGTTTTTCTAACAATCGACAATGGATTTCATCATTAGATTCTTAATTCCAGATTTTTTTTGTTGAATTCAAATTCCACCATCTGCCATGGCGGGAACAGAACCTAGTTCTGCCAATGTGGTTTACTGCATCCGCCGTACCCGTTGTGGCCTCCTCTACATCGGGGAAACCAAGCGGAGGCTTGGGGACCGCTTTGCAGAACACCTGCGCTCAGTTCGCAATAAACAACTGCACCTCCCGGTCGCGAACCATTTCAACTCCCCCTCCCATTCCTCAGATGACATGTCCATCCTGGGCCTCCTGCAATGCCACAATGATGCCACCCGACGGCTGCAGGAACAGCAAATCATATTCAGCCTGGGAACCCTGCAGCCCAATGGCATCAATGTGGATTTCACAAGCTTCAAAATCTCCCCTCCCCCAACTGCATCCCAAAACCAGCCCAACTCGTCCCCGCCTCCCTAACCTGTTCTTCCTCTCACCTATCCCCTCCTCCCACCTCAAGCCGCACCCCCATCTCCTATCTACTAACCTCATCCCGCCCCCTTGACCTGTCCGTCCTCCCTGGACTGACCTATCTCCTCCCTACCTCCCCACCTACACTCACTGGCTCCATCCCCGCCTCTTTGGCTTGTCTGTCTCCTCTCCACCTATCCTCTCCTCTATCCATCTTCTATCCGCCTCCCCCCTCTCCCTATTTATTTCAGAACCCTCTTCCCCTCCCCCATTTCTGACGAAGGGTCTAAGCCCGAAACATCAAGCTTTCCTGCTCCTATGATGCTGCTTGGCCTGCTTTGTTCATCCAGCTCCATACCTTGTTATCTCGGATCCTCCAGCATCTGCAATACCTATTATCTCCAGAATGTTATCTGGGTCTCTGGATTACAGTCCAGCTGTGATACCACCACACCATTGTTTCATTCGGTATTATTCATTCGTGGGATGTTAGTGTTGCTGGCTGGCCCATCATTTATTGCACAGCCCTAGCTGGCCGTGAGAAGATGTCAATGAATTGCTTTCTTCAACTGCTGCAGTCCACGTTGTCTAACAATGCTGTTAGGGAGGGAATTCCAGGATTGTTTGACCCAGGGACAGTGAAGGAATGGTCATATATTTCCAAATGAAGATGGTGAGTGCCTTGGAACGGAACTTGCAGGCGATATCCTACGATTCTGCTGCCCTTATCCTTTCAGGTGAAAGTGGTCATGAAAGTTAGAGGAAGTCATAAAATAATAGAGTGTAAGTGAAAGATGAGACAGAACTAAAAAAGTAAAACTGTCTTTTAAGACCTTCAATAATTTAGAGTGGAAAGACTGAGTCCTCACATTTATAAAACTTAATGTTAGGATCAGAGACTTTGTTTGGTAAAAAATTAAGACTTTCCATTAAATGGGTACTTAAACTGGAATAGTCAAGCGCCAACTTTTTAAAAATATATAGCAATGTTAATCCATAACTATGGCATAGTACAGGATTTTCATGTGAGTTAGATGGTGGGATGTTGTTTTGGCAGTTTATGGAGGAATTCGCATCTCAGGTGGCTACTCCTGGGTTTTTGCTTGTAACTGTGCATGTACAATTCAAACATAAACAATGGCGATAGTCACGATCCTCATTGTTACTCGCAAAGTCTAGTTCAATAAAACAGCCCGTTGGAATGTTGTATTAATGTCACATCAGAGAAAGGTAATGATGACATTAAGGTCATGAACCTTAGAAAATCCTTCACAAGCACGTATAAGTTAAACTTCAGGGGTGAAGGAATAAGCCGTATAGACAAGCCCTAAATACTTTCAGTTACATTGCCGAAACGCTCAAATATAATCGCCTTCCCCTCTCAATGGAAAAAGGATGACTTTTCTGAGAGGAAACTATTGCAATTCCTGGCACATGGTATCAACTGACAGTTTCAAAAAGCCACTTTGATTGAGTTGAAATATTCTATGATTTAAAACTCTCATTCTATTTAGATGTCAAACACTACAGCAATCTTGCAAAGGCTTAAATAACCCTATTTAATCGCTTTAATTAACTTGAAGAGGACAG
This sequence comes from Ginglymostoma cirratum, assembly GCA_024137785.1. NCBI lineage: Eukaryota > Metazoa > Chordata > Chondrichthyes > Orectolobiformes > Ginglymostomatidae > Ginglymostoma > Ginglymostoma cirratum. The sequence goes on from JAHRHZ010000066.1 coordinate 3,496,812, forward strand.
AACATGACACAACCAGCAGCAGATGTTGCTACAGCAGACAAAAGAAATGCTTACAGATAAAACAAGTGAACAAAACATGAGGTTTATTTTCCAAGTGGAAAGCTACAAATCAAACTACAGTGAAAAATTCACACTTCCACTAAGTCTCACTTCAGGGACAGGTCCAATTCCCTCTCCTCCAAGGGTCTATATGATCTGTGTCACCCGTTGCTTTGCTCTATTGTTTTACTTTTCAGCCTGTTCAAACACTTGTCAGTTCATTTTCACCATAGTCTCATCCCAGACCTTACTTCTATCCTCCCCCTCTAAGTATGATCCACTTTCTGTGGAGTTCAAACAGATAACTTGAGCTCTATTAATTCAGTCTTACATCTTTATTGAACATAGTTCAAATTAACAAGTATCTATTTCTGTATATCCATTACCTTCAAGAAGAAACTGCCTGCTGGCACCATTTGTTCACTGCTCAATTATAAGCCTTGGACGAAATAATATTGTAGAGAATGTGCAGGAATTGAATGACAATAAGCTACGGCTTTGACTAGCAATGTGAATTGACATTCTGAAGTTATTAGTATTAATCTGCCATGGAAGTAATGAACATATCAACACTGAATCATGATATCATTCTGGAAACCCACATTCAGCATTTGAATTACAAACCTCTAGAGAGTTAAGCCACATTCTACACGCACTATCAGAACACAAAGAGATGAAGGAAATGTTAATAAATAGAACAAGTTTCATTATGAGCAGTGGTTACTTTATCTCTCACATCTATCATCAATACAACCTCAAACTGAGGTTTCTGAGCTCCTGACAAGTTCAGTGATTCATGCTCAACTGGACTGAATCAGTCTTGCCCCAAGTAAAATCAATAAAGTTACACAAAGATTTCTACTCAAAAGGTCTACTCAGTGGTACAAATACAACAGTTAAAAGGCATCTGGATGGGTAAATGAATAGGAAGGGGTTAGAGGGATATCGGCCAAATGCTGGCATATGGGACTAGAATTATATAGGCTAGCTGGTTGGCATGTTGGACCAAAGGGTCTGTTTCCATGCTGTTTATCCCTATGACTTTTCTTCAAAACCTATGCAGACAAATGTGCTTTGCTCAGTGTAAAAGATTCTTTCCGTATTCTCTGCTCCCCCCTCCACCCAAATTCGGTATACTTACTTATTCCCCACTCACAATTCAAGTGACTGTTTTACATGACCAGTATCATTGGTCACTAACTGAGAACAAACAAGATCAAAGAACAGTACAGCACAGGAACAGGCCCTTCAGCCTGCCAAGAATGCGCCAACATGTGAGGCCTTTCTAAAGTAAAAACCTTTTGCCTCAATGCGGTCCGTACCCCTTTATTCCCTACCTATGTATGTATCTGTCAAGATGCCTCTTAAATGTTGCTATTGTATCCTCCTCCAGTAGTGTATTCCAGGCACTTACCACTCTCTGTAAAATATTGCCTCTCACATTTCCTTCAAGTTTAGCCCCTTTTGCTTTAAAACCCTATGCCTCCTACTAATTGACATTTCAACCCTGGGAGAAAGACTCCGACTATCCATACCTTTCATCATTTTGTAAACTTCTGCCAGGTTGCCTCTCATGCTTTGACGTTCAAGTGAAAACAAACTAAGTCTGTCTAATCTCTCCTCATTGCTGATACACTTAGATCAGGCAATTTTCTGGTAAACCGTTTCTGCACCACTCCAAAGCTCTCCATCCTTTTTGTAGTGTGGTGACCAGAACTGTACACATTATTTCAAATGTGGCTGAAATAGAGCTCTATACAGCTGCAACATGACTTGCCAATTTTTATACCAATGAAGGTAAGCATGCTATATGGCTTCCTGACCACCTTATCCACTTGTGTTGGCAATTTCAGGGAACTGTGGATCTGTATGCCGAAATCCCTCTAAATGTGGATGCTTCTAAGAGTTCTGCTATTTTCTGCAATTTATGAGACATGACGTACCACGCACAAAGCCCTTGCTAATAAGTCCATATTTTTCCAAATGTGTGTAAATCCTATCCCTAAGAATCTTCTGTAATAATTTCCCTATCACTGACGTAAGGCTCGCCAGCCTGCAATTTCCTGGATTATCTGTCCCCCTTCTTAAACAAAGAGACAATGTTGACTATTCTCCGGTCTTTTGGGACCTCTCCTGTGACTAAAGAGGATTCAAAGATTGCGTACAAGGCCCCAGCAATTTCTTCACCAGTTTCCCTCAGCATTCTGTGTTGATCCCATCAGATTATGGGAACTTGTCTACCTTAATGCTTGTAAAGGCACCCGATCCCACCTTTCTTTTATATTGACATGCCCCAGAATATCCACACACCCTCCCAAGACTCACTATCCACCATGTCCTGCTCCTTGGTCAATACCGATGCAAAGTATTCATTAAGGATCTTACCTATTTCTTCTGGCTCCATTCACAAATTCTCTCCATTATTCTTGAGCATACCTGTCCTTTCCCTACCTACCCTCTTGCTCTTTATATATGTACAAACTAACTTGGGATTTTCCTTAATCCTGTTTGCCAAAGACATTTCAAGGCCCATTTTAGCCCTCCTGATTGCTTGTTTAAGTTCTTTCCTGTTATCTTCGTATAATTTGAACGTTTCGGGAACAGTGACCATAGTTATCTAAGTTTTAAGATATTTATGGATAAGGATAAGATTAGTTCTTCAGAACAAAAACTGTCTTCAGTTTCCTAAGCCTTCACTTATGCCTCCTTTTCCTTTTTGGCTAAGATCTCATTTTTTTCTCAGAGTTCCTGAATCTTGCCATCCTTATCCTTCACTTTCACAAGAACACGCTGGTCCTGAACTCTCATCAACTGGGCTTCAAAGATTCCCACATGCCACATATGGATTTACCCTCAAACAGTTGCCCCAATCTACATTTCCCAGTTCCTGCCTAATATTGAGGTAGTTGACCTTCCCTCAATTCAGTCTTTTCACCAAAGAACTAATCTTATCCTTATCCATAAATATCTTAAAACTTAGATAACTATGATCACTGTTCCCGAAACGCTCCCCCACTGAAACTTTGATCACCTGGCTAGGTTCATTCCCAAATACCAGGTCTAGTCTAGCCCCTTTACTAGTTGGACTATTTACATATTGTTTCAAACAAACCATTCTGGACAAACACATAACAAATTCTCCGCCATCCTAGCCGCAGGACTAAGCAAGTCCCCGTCAGTGTAGGTCATTATGCTATGATGACCTACAGGCATTGTATTTCGAAAACATCACTTGCCAGTCATCAGGAGTACCCCTGTGTAATTCTGTCTGAACTGAATGAAGATTAAATGTAAATATCAGTTTCATCTGTGCAAGATACAAGTTACTTCTCTGGAGAACACATTCTGCTTAATGGCAAAGGGGAGCAAAGTGTTTCACAGTTATTACAATGATTCTGTTCAGCTGAAAAGGAGAGGTGTCTGGAGACTGAGCTGAATAAAGCCAAACAAGAAAAAAACAGCAGTCAGAATGCGAGAACTAATGAAATGAAGAAGACAGTGTCTAAGTGAATGTTCAAACAAAGAAATGAAGCAACAACTTGTGTTTATTAGTATAGCCTTTACTGTAATAAAACTTAATGATGTGCCTCAGTGATTTGGCACCAAGCCTCATAAAGAGATGATCTGTCATGGTTTGGGATAGCATCATGTCTCTGAGTCATTTTGAGTTCCTACCCCCAGGATGTATACGCTCAGGAAGATGAGTTCCTAAGATGGATAAACACATGGGTTCTTCCAACATGTCGTTGGCAGGCGGGGTGTGTGGGAGAGTTTCTTTGTTATCCATGTGATAGAAAGAAAGTGGGAGCCTCTATCATCCCTATTCATAGTTCCCCATTACAATATGTGGCCACTTGTATTTTTCTATACATACCATCTTAGGTATTTATAACACAGATTTTGTTGGGTTCTGTTGAATCAGATATTTTGAAGTTCATTTGCAACACCATTTACATGGCTACAGTATCACAAATTTACACATGCAGTTTGGGCTGTGTGCTTACCAATGTTACTGTACAACACACAATACAGAAAGAGTGACTGAAGGCAAAGCAAGTACCGTTACAGCAGTAAACTCACATGTTGTGATGTCATGTAAAAAAGACACAGGCCTGCGTGGTCTGGAATCTCTGCCATGCTGCAACAATAAACACATTGTAAAACTGCATGTTGCCACTGAGTGAGGGGTGACCATAGGGGTTTATATAATCATGAGGGACATAAATAGGTAAATAAACAAGGTCTTTCTCCAAAGGTGGGGGAGTCCAAAACTAGAGGGCATAATTTTAAGGCGACAGGGGAAAGATTTAAGAGGGACCTGAGGGGCAACTTTTTCACACAGAGGGTGGTGCGTGTATGGAATGAGCTGCCAGAGAAAGTGGTGGAGGCTGGTACAATTGCAACATTTAAAAGGCATGCGGAAGGATATATGAATAGAAACAATTTAGAGGGATATGAGCCAAGTGTTGGAAAATGGGACGAGATTTATTTAGAATATCTGGTTGGTGTAGTCGAGTTGGACCGAAGGGTCTTTTTCCATGCTGCATGACTCTAAGTTAAAATCAACCAGCACAACAACCCTGCTGTTTTCACATTTTTCCATAAACTGTCCACACATCTGTTCCTTCATCTCTCACTGGCAGTTGGAAAGCTGTGGTACAATCCAACAAAGTAACTGCATCTTTCATATTCCTGAGCTCGACCCATATGGCTTTGCTGGATGAACCCTGCAATGTGTCCTCCCTCAGTACAGCTGTGACTTTCTCTCTTATTGGTAATGAAACTCCAGACATCTTTTACATCCCTGTCTATCATGCCTGAAACTTCTAAATCCCGGTTAAGTTGCTGGATTGAGAACAGAATGAGAAAAGAAGAGAACAGAACCCAGACAGTGTGGAAACAGGCCCTTCAGTTCAACAAGTCCACACCGACCCTCAGAGCATCCCACCCAGACCTGTCCGCCTATAACCCACTGAATCTACACATCCCTGAACACCATCAGCTATTTAGCATGGCCAATTCACCTAGCCTGCACATCTTTGGACTGTGGGAGGAAAGCGGACCACCCAGAGGAAACCCATGCAGACATGGGGAGAATGTGCAAACTCCACACAGACAGTCGCCCAAGGGTGGAATTGAACCCAGGTCCCTGGCACTGCACAGCAGCAGTGCTAACCACTGACCCACCGTGCCGGCACATGTTGTCTAGTGTTCAGGAGTGTGTAGATTAGGTGGGTTATGGGGGATGGGTCTGGGTGGGTTGCTCCAAGGGTCAGTGTGGACTTGTTGGGCCGAAGGGCCTGTTCCCACACTGTAAGGATTATATGATTCTCTGATGAAAACTGTACGCTATTGCGTATACTCTTACTGAATTGCATTGAAGTTTTGAAGTGTAAGAATAAAGTAGGGTTCTTCTAACTTTACCCTGGCATTATCACACTGAACTCCATGAACTCGTAAGCAAAATGCTATGATGGAGAAACAATGATCTTTGTGGATATGCTTGCTCTAACTGATACTTCCAGGAGCCACACACAGATCTGAAGTACCTTATTGTCAGTAAAATTCAATCAATGGAACTGACCTTCCATTTAGCTTAGGGTCAAGCATGTAGCAGCCACAGGAATGCAGTAATGTACAGTCAGTAGCTCGACTGAGTGCTGTAACAGTGTGCCACCTATAGGAAAATCCTTTGTAAACACAATTAACTGAGACAAAACTGATATTGACTTAGTTGCAGCTCTTATCCTGTTTACTCTAAACCAAAATAACATCTTTATCTCCCACACGTGTCATCAATACAACTTCAAACTGAGGTTTCTGAATTACTGACTAGGTTAGTCATTCATGCTGATCTGGACTGAACTGGTATTGCTCCAAGCAATTTTCTTTTGAATCCTTGGCAACCTTGGAGAGAAAGATGACAAACTCTCCAGGGTGGAAGTATGACTGAATTCTTAAGATAAAATAGATTGACTCCAAAACACATTGGACCTCGACCATCTTTTTGTAAAATACGATACAGATAGTTTGTATGGAGGAAGCCGTTCAGTAAGTATGTCAGTAAAATCAGAAGGAAACAACAATTTATGTTGAAGACATTCAGTTAAGAGTATCCTATACTGCGTTCACTGTTCTAGCCCATAAGAAGGATAATCCACCCTACCTGTCTGTGCCTCTTCTGGAAACGCTTCTGTTTTCCATGAACGTGACTCAAGCTGGGGTCATTTTCCCTGTCAGAACTTCCGTTGCGGTAGCTGTGTCTGTTCTTGTTGGCATGGAAACTCAAGCCATTTTGCAGTTCATTGCGTTTTTTCTTTGCAAGAGGATTTTGAAGTTTCTCTAGGCGCTCGTGTGGTTTTAGTGCGATGTCCTTCTACAAAATGAAGAACATCCAATAAGTTAGATTGTCAACAATCACATGTCGATATTCTATCTGACTGCATTATATTTTCATAAAGATCATCCTCGTGCCAAACTGGTGTATAAATCAAAAGTCTGCAGCATAAAGTTGATCTCTTTATGTTGAGCAATCAGTAAATTCCTGTTGAAACATGATATTATAGAAAAATATAAAAAGAAAGGAACACAATGAATAATGCATAAAACTAGCAAATTCAGAGTTTAACAACTGCTATTGAAATGGGAAGTAACTGGAGTTTGACAGCGTTTCTGATTTGTTGAGCAATTAAAAATATATCAAATTTGTATTTGGCGAGATTGTTTTTCATTCTCGCCATCTATTCTTCCAGCCCTACTTGCTTTCCTGAGATGTTTCTATTTTTTCAGATGGACATAGAGCACCCTCACCAGAGTGGCCACTATTCAAGTATGACTGATAACAAATTACTGTGCCATCAGGTACATCATTTCAAATCTTCTTCCTGTTCTCTCCTCAGCCTCTTCGAACAAGGAGCTACTGGGAGATCAGGGTGAGAACCATGGACAACTGGAGCACTTCTGCTCAGGTGACCCAAAACAAACCCAACTATCACACCTTCACATTCAATGGCATTAGAATTGTTGAATCCCTTAAAATCATCATACCAGGTTTAACTATTGACCAGAAATTCAACAGGACTAGCCATATAAATACTTTGGCTCCAAAAGAAGGTCAAAGTCTACGAAACCTACAGCAAGTAACCTATCTCCTGACTCCCCAAAGTCTGTCAACCATCAACTAAGCATAAGTAAAGAGTATTTGGGTACTCTATACGTGCATGCATGAATTCAGCTCCTTCAACACTCAAAAAGCTCAATGTCATCCAGGGCAAAGCAGCCTGCTTCATTGGCATCCCATCGAATGCAGTGAACATTTATTCACTCTGCCACCAACACCATCTGCAAAATGCACTGCAACAACTTGTCAAGGCCTCTTCAACAACATGGGTGGCATAGTTGCTCGAGTCAACAAATGTGGAGCTGTAAAAGTCAGGTCAGGCAGGTCAGCAAGCATTCGAGAAACAGGAAAGTCAATGTTTTGGTTGGGAAGAGTCCTGAAGAAGGGTTCCGACCCGAAACATTGACTTTCCTGCTCCTCAGATGCTGTCTGACCTGCTATGCTTTTCAAGCTCCACATTTTTTGACTCTAGCTTCTAGTATCTGCAGTCCTCACTGGCTCCTGGCACGGTGGCTCAGTGGTTAGCACTGCTGTCTCACAGCAGCAGGGACCCAGGTTCACTTCCATCCTCAGGCAACTGTCTGTTTGGAGTTTGCACATTCTCCCCGTGTCTGCGTAGGTTTCCTCCCACAGTCCAAAGATGCATAGGTTAGGTGGATTGGCCATGCTAAATAGACCATAATGTCCAGGGACGTGTAGGCTAGGTGGGTTAGCCATGGGAAATGCAGGGTTACAGGGATAGGGTAAGGAGGTGGGTCTGGATGGGGTGCTCTTTGGAGGGTCAGTGTGGACTCAGTGGGCTGAATCGCCTGCTTCACATTGTAGGGACTCTGATTCTTTGATCACCTGGGTACCTGATAAAGCTGACCTCTGTCATCTACAAGCTAGGTAGCAGATATCTGGTAATATTAACATTTGCAGGCTTTAGCGACAAACGTTGCCCTGACTTGAAAACATTACCACTGTTCCTGGACCATAATCCCAGAATTCTTTCCCATACAATACCGTGCATGCACCTACTCCACGTGGACCACAATGGTTGAAGAAGGCAGTTCATTACCACTTTATCAAGAGCAATTAGAGATGGATAATAAGTGCTGGCCTAGCCAGCTCTACACATATCCCGTGAATTAAGGATTGAATCTGGAGTCTTCCTGCATCTGCACAGATGAAAAACATGTTGCAATAAGCCAGCAGTCACTCCTAGGTAAGAATGCAGTAGACATGTCACAGTCAACCTATGACTTTTCTCCCACCTTATTTATTCAGCAATGGTGCAACACGCTGGGTCTGTACAAGGGATCTGGCAGGGAGGACTCTTCTCATTGCCACTAAGTTAAATCCTGGGTCCTTTCTTGAAAGCTCTGGTCTTGAGACATTCTGCCAAATTACTTCCATGGCCTGCTCAGAGAGTCCTCTGACAGAATTCACTTTCCCCATTGAGCTTTAAACACTCAAATTCACAAAACTCCACTGTTATTTCTGTTGCACAAAGCACATTATTATGAGCTGTCTGGGTTGGCTGCTCAGTTTGTGACAAATTACGTGCAATCTCTGTGTCGTGGAGACACTTCCATCGGGAACTGGGCTGCAATTGCCTAAACACATTTCCCTGTGGGGTTCTTAAAGCTGACAAACGTGAGAAGGCTGAGCCCTAAATTCTCACAGGTTAGATGTAGTCCTGTATACCCAGAGGAAAAAGAAACTGCTCCATCAGTCTCAGTTGGTTTAGTAAGATTTTCAGTTTGCATTCAAATGCACCAAAACGGCACAAAATCAACTGTTTTTTTTGGAAGTGCACTGAAGCATGAAAACATTGGTCGCAGCATACAAAAACATCTGTCATGGCGGTACTCAATAAAAATCATGTGGTGTGTCAACAGGCGAGAAAGAAAAAGGAGCTCTGCATCAGGCACATGCAGTTATGCTAACAACATAACCTTTATGCCCTTGGCAATGTATTCCACTGGGAACTGGCATAGGCTCAAGAGTTCAAGGAACAAAACCCTTTTATTTGGCATGCACGTGCTGGGTTTTAAATGTCTTGTAGCATTCTGTTGCTGGCTGTTTGTGGCGAAACGCATAGCCAGCGACGACAGCTGGCGTCACAATGTATGAATAAGACAGAAAATTCGGCTTTCACATCCAAAGGGCATCCCAAAACACTTCACAGCCAACAAAGTGCTTTTGAGTGAGTCACTGCAAGCAAACAAAGCCGACAGGACCCACAACTGTTGATGGTTAAACGTTCAGCTGAGCTGTGTTTTTTGTGGTGCTGGCTAAAAGTAAATGCGTGCTCAGGCATCAAACTCTCCTGTTCTTCTTTGTATAGCACACTGAAATCCTTTCTACCCACTCAAATAACAAATGGACCTTAAGTTTAACATGCATCCCTAATTGTACCTCTGAGCAACACCGCACCCCAACACTGTACAGAATTGCCAGCCCAGATTAAATACTGGAGTGTCTCAGGTTTGTGTGGTAGCATGACCTCCACACCCCGAGATGTGAGTACTACCACGAAACCAAGGCTGTCATTTCTAACATCATGTATGTAAGAATATAAATATTTCATCAGTGCTGGTCTCTAGGGGATTGAAATTCCAATTCCTTTGCATCAGTTTTGACAATGTCAATTGACCGTGCTGGCCCAGAGATTCCAGTGCAGCTCAGTTGGTGCCACACTTATTTTGAAGTCACATTCCGGGTTCAAGTCAAAAAAGAATCTAAATAGATATTCCAGTGTAGTATTGAGGGAGTGCTACACTAATGAAGGTGACATTCTTTCAGTCAGACATTTGCTGCTCTCTTGAATAGATGTAAAGGATCTTCGGGGATTGCAAAGACTAGGGGAGATATCCTTGATACCTCCAGGCTAACATTTATCCTACACCAAAAGTTTCAGTAAAATACTCTCCGGTTGTTATCATATTGTGGGAGCTTGCTGTGCACAAATTTTGCCTGTTGTGTTTCCCACATTGCAAGGGTTGCTACATTTCAAAATACTTCATTGTCCGTCAAGGAACTGTGGTGCAACCTGATGTGGTGAACTGTGCTGGATCATTTTTATTAACGTTCGAACTTTTCTATATATTATTACGTGGGAAAAGGTGGGAGCTAGGAGTTAGAGAATTACTGGCACAACAATATCACCATATCAAACTATTTCCGAGGGCAGGAATTTAGTGGGGAATTGAGATGGAAACAAAAGCAGGCAATCTAGTTCCCTGTCACAGTCCAGAACCCAGAAAGTAAGCGTATTTCCAAAGTTATCCACACACTCAAGGCGAGTCCCTTGCAATGGTTAAAATGCGGTCAGAGAACGAAGGCTGGTGGAAGACTGGATGGTGGCACTCCAGATTGCACTTTTACAAAAAAAACACTGCTGACACAGATGAGAAATGACCAATGCACTATGGAGGAGTGCCAAATAAAAAGTCTGGCAACTCTGGTCACTGCTACTTCTATAAATTTTAAGAGTGCTGAGACAGTACTTCCGTCTTGCGGCTTTGTTGCCGGAAATCCCCCTCCTGGTCCTCCAGAGTTGGGCACAGGCCCATCATCCCTGGAGGACAGGGAGGATGTGACCTCTGGCTATTAATTGGTCAATGAGACAAAAGTCTTTGTCCGGTGACGCAGTGCGGGTTCAGAACCTGCATTTGATCCTGACAGCAGGACCCTGATCCCAAATGGAAAATCCAGCCTCAAATGTCTGTTTACTCAATTGACTGCGATGAAACCGACCACCTTCATCTTTCAAAATGATTACCGTTTCCGTCAAAAATTTGCAACCGCATAATCTGAAAGGTATCGGGGTCATTTTGGGTGGGTAAGTATGGGGGCGATCCCCTCTGGTTCAGCCAGATCTTTTCTGAACCTTGCAGGGAGCAAGGACACCTGACCAAGTGCATCCTTAAATAAGCAGATAGTGCTGTGCTGACGTCTCGGGAGTCTGACTGCTATTTAAACCTGAAATCTTACAGCAGATGCAGTGAGAGATTCCCCCATTTCCTGCTGACCAGGACATTCCTAGGGCAATTTATGAATCAATTCTTTTACAAGTTTGCTTCTGGGCCAGGAGGTACACCTCTCCGGTTCACAGAAGAAAACTTTAGGAAACCCCAGCCCTGGCAGTTCTCCCAGTGCCACAACTGCAATTCACCCTTTGATCGACTGCATTCCTACAAAAGGCCTTTTTCACCTATGTTGCTATCAGTGGCCTATTGTAACAAATATCTCCAAATGACTCCTTAAACATCTTGGTTGGCAAGCAACACACTAATAAGGGCACAGCCATCAAACTCCACTATCGCTCCCAGGTGACCTGACTGTACTGCTACCCAGAATAAAAACTGCCCCCTAACGCAAGGTCTGGCCATTTAGCATAACAACAAGGAGATGACATAGCTCATCTCCCTTGCAAATTTTTAGAATTTTTTAAACTCTTTTTCATGAAGCCAGTGTCCTGAGCTGATCATACCAGAACAGCGTTCCATTGTATAATGTAATATCTTTCCATTACATTTGCTTTGTAAGCTCAGCTATTTTTTTTCCAATTCCCCTGGGCCTCAGCAGAACAAGATGTCCATTCTGCAAATAGGCTGCAGTACAAAAGAGAATAAAGCCTTACAAAGAAAACATTCTCATTAAGTACCTAATCAAGCCACTTGAGGGAGAGGTTTTTCAGCTTTTATAATACTTGCAATTATGCCAATTATTTCAACAGCATACTGTATTTTTAACTCTTCTAACCAACTCAATATGTTTGGACAGTTAAGAGACAATTATATTGCCTTCGTATCTTTTCTAAACCTATTAGAACACCTTTTAACAGGAAGATCAATAGTCCGGACTGATAACATAACTTACAATCTGATAAACCCAATGGTTTAGAATCCTCCAGTTATTATTCCCAGCACATTTCCCAGGTGAAGCCTAAATGAGGCCAATAAATCACAAATTATTCTTAATTCAGTACAAATGACCAACCTCACTCTCATTCCACAACGATTACCAGTGTGGAAAATGATACTATTTACGTTACCAATTTCATTTTTCACAGAATTGACATCATGTGCTAATTTTCAGCGATGAACCACAGTTCCAAAATTCACTAGAATCAAATGTTCATGGTAAACATCAGGATAATTAACTATCAGACAACCATTAGTTTCACATGAATCAAGCCACCATCCAAAACAAAGACTACATTTTTGTTTAGAAAAGAAGTCCTTCCTGACCTAATTAATTTTAACTTGTGTAATTTGAACTTATACAGCTGGATTTTCCCCAGATTTAGGAAATTCTACAGACCTTCAACAATAGACGGCAAGATTCAGAACTCCTGTCTTCATTTCCAAAAGATCCCTTTTCAATGGAAAGGGAACGAGGGCATAGCATGACTTCCACATACAAACTCAGCAAGATCATTTGGTGATACGATTGCAACTGCAGCAACAGCCTTAACCCACAATGTGAAGTCACAAGTTTTTAAAGAGTTGAAGTAAATGCTTATTAAGGGTGGCTAAGGTCTACAAGCCATGAAATTATTTAAATGACACCAAAATTGGAAGTGTAGCGGACAGCAAAGGTTAACCAGAGTACAACGGGACATTGATCAGAGGGCTGGTGGGCCAAGGAGTAGCAGATTGACTTTAATTTGGTCAAATGTGAGGTGTGTGCATTTTAGGAAAAGAAATCAGGGCAGGACTTATACACTTAATGGTAGGGTCTTGGGATGTATTGCTGAACAAAGAGACCTTGGAGTGCAGATTCATAATTCCTTAAAAGTGGAGTCGCAGGTAGATAGGATCGTGAAGAAGGCGTTTGATGTGTTTGCCTTTATTGGTCAGTGTATTGAGTATAGGAGTTAGGAGGTCATGTTGTGGCTGTACAGGATATTGGTTAGGCCACTTTTAGAATACTGCATGCAGTTCAGGTCTCCCTGCTATAAGAAAGATTTATGAAACTCGAAAGGCTTCAGAAAAGATTTACAAGGATGTTGCCAGGGTTGGAGGGTTTGAGCTATAGGGAGAGGCTGAATAGGCTCAGGCTATTTTCCCTGGAGTGTCAGAGGCTGAGGGGTGACCTTACAGAGGTTTATAAAATCATGAGGGGCATGGATCAGGTGAATAGCCAAGGTCTTTTCCCTAGGATAGGGACATCCAAAAATGAAAGGGCATAGGTTTAAGTTGAGAGGAGAGAGATTTAAAAGGGACCTAATAGGCAACATTTTCACGCAGAGGGTGGTGCATGCATGGAATGAGTTGCCAAAGGAAGCAGTGGAGGTTGATACAATTACAACATTTAAAAGGCATCTGGACAGGTATTTAAATAGGAAGGGTTTAGTAGGATATGGGCCAAATGCTGGCAAATGGGACTAGATTAGTTTAAGATATCTGGTCAGTATGGACAAGTTGGAATGTAGGGTCTGCTTCTGCACTGAACAGCTCTATGACTCTTCCTTTTTAAAGAAAACAAAAAAAAAAGCTACTTGTTTCAGAGATAGTAGGAACTGTAGATGCTGGAGAATCTGAGATAACAAGGTGTAGAGCTGGATGAACACAGCA
>JAHRHZ010000066.1:3515539-3567320 GCA_024137785.1 Ginglymostoma cirratum
CAGGCCTAGACCCTTCTCTAGGCCTGAAACGTCAGCTTTCCTGCTCCTCTGATGCTGCTTGCCCTGCTGTGTTCATCCAGCTCTGCACCTTGTTATCTCAGATTCTCCAGCATCTGCAGTTCCTACTATCTCTGGGTTCCAATGATGACAGGTTAGAACTGGAGGAATGTGGAGATTTTGATAATTCCTGTCCATCTCACCAATGAAGAATGATCCAGGTAAACAGCTTAGACATTTAAAATATAACCACCTTAGAGCAGAAATAATAGCTAAAGGAAAACTGTGTGAGACATCAACCATCCCTTTACATTCTTTGGAGTATACAATCAGCATGGGGAGTCCAAGGAAGGATCTTTTGGTATGGATGCTTCAGTTGTGATCGGGACAGAAAACTGAGCTGCTGGAGTGAGTCTCACTCTCCAGCATCCCACCTACACTGGAAATCCTGCTTTGCAGAGAAGAAGTGTCTACATCCTTAAGCAGACAGAGATATTCTACTAAAAACCATTGGATTTTCTATAACAGATGTCAAGAGGAAACGATATATACCAGCTGCAACTGAAAAGCAACCATCTCAGTGAGAAACAGAATACCTGGATGTCCTCAATAAAGACGAATTGGTTTTAACCTTTCTTCTTTCACCATACTTTGCCATGTTTAACTTCCAAAAATCTGTAAAATTGTTTTTGCATGCTTGGAGAGTACGCATGCTTCTGTGCATTAGTGAAAAGCAGGACTTGTATTTTCAATTTTTTTTAACCTGGATGTGTTTTAGCAATGAAACCGATTCCTTGTGTGTTTGCCTCAAGAATGCCCATCTGGCTTAATTCTGACAAACTGTATACAGTCAAATATATATTGAACTGGCGATACAGCATTCTTTTACAATGAAAAAGGAAAACCATTTAATCTCTACTCACCTAGGTCACAACAATATTGACAGGAGCTTTAGATGAATGAAAATTTATGAAGAGTAGAGGATGGGAAGCAAGCCAGAATAGAGTTAGAATTACCAAGGTCAGAGGTAACAAAAGTATACTTTTGTTAAGAAACATTTGGGTAAAGGGACTGACCTCTTTGGCAGGAGTTTCAACAAAGAGGGCTCCATTGTAGTCTAACTTTGGAGAAAGAAGAATTTGAATTTGATGTTAATTAGCACTAAATACCATTTTGCACAGTTCGTATCAATCTATATAAAGATTAGTGGGGATGGCATTAGAATTAAACTCTTCATATAAACAACACTAATTATGAACAGCTGCACCCTAGGATTCAACTAGTCTGACTTCAGATCGGAGTCTTTTCGACAATCGTAACAAGTTCAAGAGATTCAGTTGACTCTGAGTTAAATATTACAAGCATCCTCTGAACAAAAAAAATGTTTTTCCTTTCAAAGCTACCCTGCCTCATTCGATCTCCGACATTATTCTCTAAAAGCAACTGTCCTCAAACATTTTTGATTGAAGGATCCTTCGTTAAGTGTATTAATCACTGACCTCCCATTTAAATTCTAAGACTGTATAATACTCAAAATATGGATATCCCACATGTAAAGAGTATTTTAGTAAAGCTTTTAAGAAAACAGGGGTTTACTTACAGAACTAAGTGAGATGGGTGTACTTCTCACGGCAGAGTTTATCTATCTTCGTGTTTTCCCTGCCTGTTGTCAGCCTGCTCCACACCATAGTACTCCTGCCTCCCATCTCACATTGTGTCATGGTCTGCTAGATAGCATCTACACAACTACAGGAGCTGCAGACTTCAGTTTGTGAACCACCGTCCTATAGTAATGAGCAGGACCGACACCATTCCCACCCCCCAGCCCACTCCAGAAGGGGGATGTGGTGAAGTGAGATAATCTCTGCAGATTGTAATCTATGAATGGAAGCAGTCCCCCACCTCCCCCCCCACACCCACCAAAACCTTTGTATTTGTGCTAGAACATCTGCGTCAACTGTAGATAGCTCCACATATCAGACGTTACAAATTGACATATGAAAAAGTATAGATTTTTCTATGGTCTGCAAAAGACTCTTCTGAACCTTATCTTGCTACAGTCAATGATCCCAGAGTCTGACAGTGATGAGGTAAACTGTGCACTCAGTAAGGCGTATAAGAACTTAATATTTTTTTTAAGTCATCTGTTAAACAAAACAGGAGACTCAATTACTAATTCTTTTAGAGTTTTCACAATATTTATATTTCATCACATAATCACAAGAACTCCCTGAGAACCATTTAGCACTAAAAATACATCTGGGAAAGAAAACTATGTAACTTTTACTAATGATGCTGGTCAGCAATGTATACTGGTTTCCCTTCCCCTTAGCAGATTAGGAGAAAGTAAATTTAAAGAGTTCTAAAGGAACAGTCAAAACAAATTAGAAGTTCATCACAAGTGCCTGACTTTGCATATGAACCTAGTGCTATCAACGCAGTTACTAAGTTAATAGTGAAAACATAGCTACAATTGCAAACCACTCCATATATGAAGCACCATGGTTTCAATCAAGGTAGAAATCCTCAACAGTTTCTGGTCATATTCCAGCAACAATTTATTCCCTGGCAGAACACTGGCCAAAATCATGCCACAGTTTATTTACATTGCATTCCTCTTTCCCCAACAGCACACATCTGCACAAACATACTTTCACTCAGCTGCCAAAGGAGTTCATATTTCCCAATGCTGACACAGAAGCTTAGCCAACAGGGACCAAAGCCCACATACAACTCCATTTGCACAAAAATAAGTTCAAGCCAACAAGCTACAAGAGGTTTATCAGTAAGTTTGTCAGCTGGGAACAATTATAATTAAATCTAGTTAGACAGCTTGATAGATGCAGCTGCAACTTACGTGGAGACTCATTCTAGTGCAAAGTATGGGCCAGCTAATAGAGCACACAGAAAATCTTGGTAGGTAATAGGTTGAGAAATAACCTCACACACCTTAATCCATAGCTACCCGTAAACAAGCAGTTACATTAAGAAAGTTTAACTCCATCCCTCCCAGAGGATCCTCTACGTAACAGCATCTTTCAAGGGGCTTTGGGGAGGATAGCCACTGTCATGATGATACTTAAGACAGCCACTGGGGATAACATTACAGAGGGCAATTTCAGCAAGCACTGTGGAGCTGTGCATTTAGTGGCATCTGAAAAGGGCTCAGAGGAAATGAGTCATCTGAGACCTGGTTGAACAGCTCATGGATTTCCTCAATGAAGCCGATTTAAAAAGTAGGAAATGAAAAATGCAAGACCTGACAAGGAAATGTAAATTACATTGAGTGAATTAAATATCATGTCAAGTACTGAAAAAGAGGAAACAAGGACTGAATTAAGGAAGAGGAAGAAAAGGAGACAAAAGAGAAGTAAAATAAGAAGTGACATCTTTAATCTGATAATCTTAAAATCTTCAAATGACAATAAGTATTGAAAAAATGAAATTACACAGTTTGTAATAGTTTTTTTATTGCTAGAAAGGTTGATTGGCAATAACTGAAGTGTACTAACACGAACACAAGACTTAACATTCTCTGACAAGTTAATATTTGCTTCTACTATGCAATACAGCAACTTCACCTCATTCAATATATTTCAATGGTGATGGACACATTATTTTCATGGAGCTTCAGACAGAAGTTCATGGCTTGGATAGTAACTTTAAATATCAGCAATTATTTAACCTTGTATCTGCTCCTTGTCTGAAGTTGCTTTACCATTTACCACAAATAATACATTGACATTAACAACACTATTAGCAAAATCAGGTTCATGATCTTGACAGATTTCATGCTTTAGCCACATGCATCTTTCTCTTAAGTATAAAGAACATACTTGTGGAAGTTGTCCACCTTGCATTCGTTAGGACAGAATCACAAGAACATAAATTCTCAAAGAGATTGGTTTTGAGATTCCAGCATGGTGAGGCAGAGATGAAAAAACTTTGACAGCATGTCTTTTTTTGCAGCAATACCCAAGTTCTATCCGATAGGCAACATATAATTGTTCATTTGTTTTAAGTATTGAGAGCATGACCAGCCCAATAGTCTAACACTGATAAATGCAGGATCAAAAAAAATCTGTTAATACACTGAGAACCAAATATTCCTTTGTGATGAATTTAAAAATAACATGAATGCAGGGTTTTTAAAATCCTTGTTTACCATTACTGACACAGTCCAATATTAAAACATGACTGTCAAGGGAAAGCAATTGTTGAAGGGTCCACATGTCCAACAAGCTGTGTGGTCTGAAGGTTCCTGTGCAGGCTGTGCAGACATTGCCTTCTTTAAGTTACCGCACATTTTGCTGCACAGGAAAAATGTAAAAGGGTTCACTCACTTAAATGGTTGCACAATACAAAAATAAAGAGGGCAATGTAGTCAGTGTTCTCTCAATAAGGCTGACTTGGGTACAGACTGGTGAAAATATGAATCTTATTTCTGGGGACCAGTATTTAATTGGAAAACATGGACTAATTTTGTGTTCAGGCGTAACAATCGAAACAACTGGGCATTCAATAGAAAGGGCCTATGCTGGGAATCAGTCCCTGTAAGTGTCAAGCAGAATGTGGTAATTTACTTAGCTCTGAGGAGGACTGAACACACCAGAACCTACTTGACTTAGATTCCATTCCGATAAATGGAAGGTCTGTAACATGTCAGGAGAAAGATTTAAAAGGGACCTAAGGGGAAATTTTTTCACACTGAGGGTGGTGCATGTACGGAATAACAGGCCAGAGGTGGTGGTGGAGGTGGGTACAATTACAACATTTAAAAGGCATCTGTTTGGGTAAATGAATAGGAATGATTTAAAGGGATACAGGCCAAATGCTGGCAAATGGGACTACATTAACTTAGAATATCTGGTAGGCTTGGACAAGTTGGACCTAAGGGTCTGTTTCCATGCTGTACAGTTCCAAGAATCTATGCCCACCATCCTCCTCATCAATATTTCGCACTATACTTAACCTAGGCAATAAGGATACAAATCCAGAACCAACCCGGTTTAACTTGGGAGCTACATTTTGTGTAAACTTTGTGAGCAGATCAACTTGTATTATAGTATTGTAAAACTGGTAAACAGGAATATTTCATGTAAAATATGTAGATTTGTAACAAATCATCAGCTATACCTATTAAATGGTTCTTTATTACTTAACAATGTGAGAACAACAGCCAAGAATGGATCATGAGTTGATGGTTTTGTGCCATTTCTATCGATGAATTCAGGTTGAATAAAACTGTCCTTAGGAAATTGCAAGCATATGCCCTTTTGATTGGGGGTGAATAAATTCCACAACAAAAAAAAGGCACTTAATTCTCTGTACCGATAGGGACATGTAATTTAACAGCTTAACATTCAGTGCAAGTGCATTTAAGAACCCTGCAGTCAGCGATACATGTACCAGGACTGCACTGATGATAAAATAGTCTGTCAGTGTGTGCTGTGTACAGATACAATGCCTAACAATAGCCCACATGATCCCTGGTGTGTGTCTGCATAATATGCTGCTTTTCCAGCTTGTTCCTGGTGCAGGGCAAATAGAACAGATTTATTATAATAATAAAATAAAGCCTGAAGATGCAGTCAAGAGAATGTGCATGACCTGTGAGAGCAATGACAAGACACAGAAGAAAGAAACCCATGGACAGAACGAGACAATAAGCCAGAGTTCAGGTATTTAGTCATTTCATAAATGTTACTGGGCAACAGATTCAGAAAAAGAGCAACAGATATCTGGTAAGAGTCAAAAGACAAATGTCAGTGTTATGCCACAATTTGAATAAGCGACAAAAATTAAAAATTCATAGTATTTTATCTCCGCTCACTGGACCATTAATTACATAGATCCTCAATTGGAATTGCCATAAGATGCTCATGAATATCTGCAAGGTGAAAAAATTAAATGTTGAACATGTTGCTGCTTCTGTTAAAAGTAAACAATATTCAGGGTGCTAGTAAAAAAACAACAGAAAGTAGGCCATGGAATCATAGAATCTCTACACTTTGGAAGCAGGCCACTTGGCCTGTTGAGTCCCCACCGACCCACTGAATAGCATCCCTCTCAGACCCAATCCCCTGCTCCATCCCCTTAACCCTGCATTTCCCACAGCTAGCCTACACCTAGCCTACACACCCTGGACACTATGGGCAATTTAGCATGGCCAAACCACCTAACCTGCACATCTTTGGACTGCGAGAGGAAACCCTCACAGACATGAGGAGAACATGCAAACTCCTCACAGACTGTCGCCCGAGGGTGGAACTGAACCCAGCTTGTTGGCGCTGTGAGACAGCAGGGCTAACCACTGAGCCATCATGCCGCCCTGAATGAGAAAAGACAATCAAACTTATTCCTCGACTGCATCAGACAAGATTGTCCAGCAATGAATGATAAAACAATTCCTTGCAACTGGTCAATCAATGGTATCACAATTGGAAAGTCTAGGCCATCACATTTTGTTCAGTTGATTCCTAGTTCATCCAACCACTTGATCTCCCAAGAAAGATTCTTTAAAGTCTCTATCCAAGGGTACATTGAATGTAGTATTTCATCAGCTTTATTATTTATCAATATTGCTGATAGGAAATGGCTGCAAATGATTTTTGTAGTGATAGTCCCTTTAAAAATGAACCAAGATATATATTTTTTTAAAATAAACCTGTTCGGAGATGTTATTACGCACCTCTGGATTTGAACCTGGGCCTCCTAGATCAGAGGTAGGGTCACTACCACTGCACAATAACAGCCTCCAATCAACCAGGACATGCTCCAGAGATAACAGAGCAGCTGTTTCTCAGTGGAGCATATAGTGAAGGGCCAGTCTGAGTGGCTAATAGTTGAAAAAATACCCCGGGTGACTTGGTGATCAGGAAAAGAAATTCAGTTTGTGTGTAAGTGCAGTTCTGGATGTAGAAAAAGACAAAGAAAGATAAAAAGGGTTTGGTATGAGTTGGTAACAGTGTTTTTGGATACGAAGAAAAAGGCAAAGTAAAATGAAGCAAAAGGGCTGGTATGAGAGGGTTCTTGTGGCACAGTTGTAGCGTAATAATGTCCCTGAACTACTTGATCAGAACATATAAAGGAAAAAAAAAGGAATGATACGTCCCTTTCTTGGGCTTTGCGTATAACCTGATGAATTAGAAAGATGGGTGATTGAGTGGTGGTGAATAATAGATGTGGTTTTTGGAAAAAGCCATTCAGTTGTGTGTGAAAGGACTGGTTTTGGGGGACGGGGAGGTGCGGCTCCTTTGGTAGGGTCCCTACCTATGAGCCAGGAAGGTCTGGGTTGAGTCCTACCTGATTCAGAAGTGTGTAATGTCATCACTGAACGAGTTGATTAAAAAGGACCAGTTGGCGGAGAGGTGGGCCCTATCGGAGCTGGAGTGCATTATTTCCCCCCTCCAACTCTATTTTGATTTAGTTCCCTCCCTCTCTCCTTACCCTCTCATATTTTCATTGTTGTCATACTGTCCCTGCTGGGCAGTGCTTGTTAACTGTTCTTTTTATTGGTGAAATGGGTGAATGGTAGTGGTTTAATGTATAAAAAAGGGGCCAGTTTCCCCCACAAAGGGGAGTAAGAGAGGAAGGGGAAGAGAGGGAGCAGACTGGAGTTTGCATTAAAATATAAAATGTAAATCAATAGTTCTGGGTGACAGATATCTGCTTCCAGCTGTGCTAAATGGAGGTCTAGCAGTATAACAGGGGGATCTGTCTGGTCTGTGGCCCACAGAAACCCCCACTACTCTGCAGTAATGGCTAACATTGCAGCACAGTTGATGAAAGACCTGAAATGTTAATTTTGTTACTATCTCTTTCTGTCATGCACTATTCATCCATTTTGGGTATTTAAATCTGTCTTGCTTTTCACTCCTATCAAAGACTTTTGCAGCTCTTCTTTCCTTCTCTCTCAGTTTAAAAACCTTGTTACATCTCTCAGTACTTTTGATCTGACAAAGGATCACAAGCCTGAAATTTTAACTGTTTCTTTCCCCACAGATATGGCCAGATCTGATGAGTATTTCTCGCGTTTTCTTATTTCTGAATTCCAGTCACTGCAATACCTTGCTGTTGTCCCAGCATAGACCTTTTGGACTAATGGTTCTTATGGCGCAGTGTAGTGTCACTACCTCTGGGCTAGAAGATCAGGGTCCCAATTCTACCTGCTCTAGAGGTGTATAATAATATCTCTGAACACGTTCGTTAAAAATAATCTTGACCTTTTGGACTGAATGGCATATTTCCGAACTCTAAAGGTATTTGCGATGTCTCATTTCTTCATTTGTTCTTGGTATGAGTGTATCACTGGCAAGTCTGTCCATAATACCCCTTGGCAAGGTGGTGGCGAGCTGCTGCCTTGAACCATTGCAGTCCTTGTTGTATAGTACATTCACAGTAATGTTCAGAAGGGAATCTATGATAGTTTAAGGAATATTTGAACTCATGTCTCCACAGCATTACTCTGGATCTGTGCAATACTGATTCAGTAACATTGTGCTATTGTCCTGTATCGTGTGCACACTGGCTTTCACGACCAAAAAGTACTTTCAAAGAAACTAATTGCTGCAGGACACAACAAGTGTTACAAGTTGGTCATTTTATCCAGGAAGGCCATCGACATGTCAGAATGGGAAATGGAAATTGCTGGGCTGTTTAGCAATAGGAAATTCTTTGCAGAGATTGCTATTAAGGTACGTTGTTGAGATGGAGGAAGACTTAGCTTTGATCCATTCAACCACATAGTACTGAATATTAACATTGGACATACGAAAAAGGAGAAAGCGTTACATTTCTCACCACTTTACTGCAGTTAATGTAAATCATTATCTGCTAAACCAGTTCGAGAGTTTCAAAAGTGATAGTCTTTGAACTGTTGCTATAGGCCTAATGGGTTTATTGAAGCCATAAGCTGCTTAACACCAACCTACTGCATTTGGACATGAAAATTACATGAGTTCTTCTCAATCCTGATAGCATTTCTATTGCAGTCTTCCACACTAATCACATTGCTGCTATGGTGCTTTCACAAGATGTGGTCAGGAAGGGAAGCTACTTACGATTAAACTCTAAGTCGCCTAAACGGATAGAAAGTCCTGTATCTATATATTTGTGAACATGAATTTTGAATGAATTTTGTATCACGTAAATCAAGCTGCTCACTGAAAGTTAAAGGTAATGATTGTTCAGTAGAGGTGAATTACACTCTATAATGGACAATGTATTTGGAGATTTTATGATAAAGAGCATGCAAAAATTCTGATCAGCTGGATAAAACAAAATTTTGCTAGCAATTGTTGAGAAGCTATAATGTTAGGTAATACTCTCTGTCAAAACTGTTTTGAAAAATAACAGTAATCAGTATATTTCTGCGCCGTTCAAGTTTCCGAAATGTCTGCATTCAGATTTTCACCTCTGCCACAGCAGTGTAATGTCCTGAACGAAAATAACAAGTAACATCCTCTGACTTTTACCCAGGTAAGGTATCTCTCCATTTCCTTCCTCACCTCTTTGTAACCTGCGACACAATCAATTCTGCCATTCTCCTCCAATGCCTCTCTAGCATTGTGTGGTTCAGTAGAACCGCCCTCTCTTGATTCCAATCTTACCTATTCAATCATAGCCAGAGCATCTGCAGCAGCTGGCTTCTCCTCCCATCTCAATGTGCTTACCTCTGGAATCTTCCACAACCTCCTGCCTGTTCTCTGTGTTGCCCATAATGACATACTGTAGAGACACAAGGTCAGCTACCACATGCACACTGATCACGTATCGATTCAAATGCAAACGGTATCTTTTAGAAAAAGTCCTTTGAATCATTTTCATTGAAATGCTTCATTTGCATTAAACAATAAATTCTACCTTATTTTGAGGGAAAGCAAGCAACTTCGAGTTGTCAGAAACTGACAGCGTGACCAACCATCCCAGATTGTACAGAACTAGTGTAGAATTTACTGTCCTGTCTCTTGGGATTTGGGCTTCCTGGGATGGCATTTGTCTTGGATTTGCCTCCTGTTCCCCCTTGATCACCCCCCGACCATGAATGGTGTCATGCATGCACACTGTGTGCGGTTCAGAACCAATCAAATACAAATAGGCTGATACAGCCACAGGGAAGGTACAAGGTGGCAGCTCAGTACCACCTTCACAAGGGCATCTAGGGACAGGCAATAAACTCTGGCCTGTCAGCAAGGTCCACGAGCCAATAATGATGAAAAAACGAACAGGGTGCAAGCTTGAGGAGCATGGGGGACATAGAGGACAAGCCTCAGGGGAGGATGGGGCATTGACTCTTTCTGTGTACAGGTTTGAACAGCAGAGTCATACAGCTATTCAGGATGGAAACAATCCCTTCAGTCCAACTCGTCATGCCAACCAGATATCCTAAATTAATCTAGTCCTATTTGCCAGCATTTGGTCCATATCCCTCCAAACCCTTCCTATTCATATACCCATCGAAGTGCATTTTAAATGTTGTAATTGTACCATATGTCCTCTGGCAGGTCTCTCTCAGGGGAGGGGAGGGTATTGACTCTGTCTGGGTATAGGTCTGACAGTAGCATCAGTTCTCTTTGGTTTAGTATTGAAGGGGGATTGGGTCAGGCACAGCGGCAGCAAGTTTTCCTTTTTTAAAAACATTCTTTCATCGGGTATGGATGTTGCTGACAAGGATGTGTTTGCCTTTCCCTGACTACCCTTGAACTGAGTGGCTTGCACAAAATTTTAAGAGGCAAGTTACAACTCAATCAGACTGTTGTGGGTCTGGAGTCCCATGTGGGCCAGCCCAGGCAAAGACAGCAAATCTAAAGGACACAAATTTGCAGATAACACCAAAATCGGAGGTGTAGTGGACAGCAAAGGTGGTTACCATAACAGGACCTTGATCAGATGGGCCAATGGGCCGAAAAGTGTCAGATGAAGTTTAATTTAGATAACTGTGAGGTGCTGCATTTTGGAAAGGCAAATCAGGGCAGGACTTCTACACTTAATGGTGAGGTCCTGGCAAATGCTGCTGAATGAAGAGACCTTGGAGTGTAGGTTCATAGCTCCTCGAAAGTGAAGTCGCAGGTAGATAGGATGGTGAAGAAGGTGTTTGGTATGCTTTCCCTTATTGGTCAGTGCATTTAGTACAGGAGTTGGCAGCTGTACAGAATATTGGTTAGATCACTTTTGGAATGCTGCGTGCAGTTCTGGTCTCCCTGCTGTAGAAAGCATGTTGAGACTTGAAAGGGTTCAGAAAAGATTTATAAGAATGTTGCCATGTTTGGAGGGTTTGAACTATAGGGAGACGCTGAAAATGCTGGGGCTATTTTCCTGGAGTGTCGAAGGCTGAAGGGGGTGACATTACAGAAGTTTATAAAATCATGAGGAGCATGGATAGGGTAAATAGACAAGGTATTTTCCCTGGGGTGGGGAGTCCAAAACTAGAGGGCTTAGCTTTAACGTGAGAGGAGTAAGATTAAAAAGGGACCTCAAGGCAACATTTTCACACAGAGGGTGGTGCGTGTATGAGCTGCCAGAGGAAGTGGTGGAGGCTGGTATAATTATAACATTTAAAAGGCATCCGGATGGGTATATGAATAGGAAGAGTTTAGAGGGATATTGGCCATATGCTGGCAAATGGGACTAGACTTACCTAGGACATTTGGTCAGCATGGACAAGTTGGACTGAAAGGTCTGTTTCCATGACTCTATGACATCAATGAACTTCATGAGTTTTTATGACAATCAATTATCGTTGTCACAATCACCATTACTAAGACCATGTTTTGATTCCTGATTTATCAATTTAGTTCAAATGCACTGCCATAGTGAACCTATACTTCCAGAGTATCAGATTGGCCTATGGGTTGCCAGTCCTATGGCTTTACCAATAGACCATTTGGACGAAATGGAAGCGTGAGGGCAGTCCCAAAGGTGTGGGCAGATGTTCAGGCAGGCCTGAGAAGGGATAGTGGCAAAGGGTGTAATCAACAGACCAGGTCTTATCAAGACCCTCACCCTCACCCCTTCTCCCGCTCCTTTAGCCTCAACAACAATAATCCTTCCCACCCCGACCGTCTGAAACATTCCTTATTTCTCTCCCCCAAGTATCAGTCACCTGGGAGCAGGTTCTTGCAAAAATAATCTTTCCCTCAGTTGCTTGCCTCTCCTCTCTTAGAAAGGCATTGGCTCCGTCTGTCATCATTTGCACTGGAGCATCAACAGAAAAGTGCACTTTTTCCAGTTGAGTAAAACCCAATCTAACTCGTTCCAGTCTGTCACCTCCCCACGCATCTTCATCTGAAAAGAAAAAGGATCTTCCTGACGAAGAAGACAAGAACATATTGCTTGTGCTCTGCACTGCTAAGGTTCAAAACTGTTTCATGTCATTCTTCCAGCCTTAAATAAGGCACTGATAAGGACAGCCTCACAGCAGTCAATGTGAGTGTCAGCAAACCACAACAGGATGGCCGTGAGAATATTAATCTTGCAAGGTACCTTGAAATGCTGAGTAGACAACAGTTGCACAATTCAGTGGTAAAGACACGTCATCTGAACAGCACATTTGGACTGACTGATGAATGAGGCTCAAGCAATGATTGTGAATGCCAACGAAAGCATTTCATACATCATGTCATGCACTCTGCAATTGTTTGCATCTGAATTGAATTCAGTGCTGCCATTTTAGCTAGGAGGTATAAACATACTGCCAAGTCTTTTTCAGCTTAAATTACAGTACAGATGGTGATTGCAACACAAACCGGAGGATATAACGACTATTATATCTTAAAAAATCTCCAAGTCACAAGTGACAAATTATTTCTGCAATCAACATACCCTCAGCCCTTTCTCTAGTGATGCTTGGTTCTGTGAGGGTGCAGTTGTAAAATTGTCAGTCACTTTGGCACTTTGTCAAAATAGCCAGTCTTCGTGTGTGATCTTCAGGTTGTGAACACTGGCAAATATTCATAGTCTGGATGGCAGAAGCAGCCACGCTTAACTCTGCACTCACTCGATGTTGTGATCACGCACTGCATTGTGGGTCACAAGACAGCAATCACGGACCAAGTATCTGCACCTCCATAACGCAAGATCAGTGGCCATTCATAGCGCGCTTACCATTCTGGCTTGCAATCAAATTTTTATAGAATCATACAATACAGAAGAGGCCCTTTGGCCCATCAAGTCTGCACTAACAAAAATATTCCAAATTTACACTTTCCAGCACTTGGCCATAGCTTTGGGTGACTGTCTGTGTGGAGTTTGCACATTCTCTCCATGTCTGTGTGGGTTTCGTCCAGGTGCTCCGGTTTTCTCCCACAGTCCAAAGATGTGCAGGTTAGATGGATTGGCCATGCTAAATTGTCCATAGTGTTCAGGACGTACAGGCTAGGTGGATTAGCCATGGGAAATGCAGGGTTACAGGGATAGGGTAGGGAGGGGTGGGTCAGGGTGTGATGTTCTTCGGAGAGTTGGTGTGGACCTGAGGGCTGAATGGCCTGCTTTCACACTGTAGGGACGCTATGATTCTTTGAATGTTATGACGCTTCAACTGTTCATCCAGTACCATTTAAAAGATGGTGAGGTTTACTGCCATCACTACTCTCCCATGTAATTCCTTGGAAATAGCCTGTACACTGGACAATGTATTTGCAGCAGGAGTCCTCAGTAAGTTATGGATCATAAGGGATATCCAGTGCCAAAGCAAACTCAAGGGACCTTGGACCACATAATGAAATTTATGAAATGCCAAATGTTCTGATTCATGACCTTAGGGTTTTTCAATCCATCTTTCATAACAGTAACAATTTGATGTGTACACATTGAGGTAGTGTTTGCTGCCAAGTAACAATCACAGTGGCTTTGTGAACCAACAATATTCAGTTCTAACAAATGAACACTTGAAATATGCTACTTTTTCTCTCAATAGAATCAATGCAACACATCCAGCAACTTTTAATATAATCAGAATTCTTTTTTTTTACCCTTTCTCTCTTATCAAACCAGTGATGATGTATGTCAGGACCAGTAATGCTTAGCAGTTGTACAGGAAAGTGACTGTCATAAGATTATGTCAATCTACTATATTATTGGTGGATCATTATGTTAACCACTGTGTACGCAGGATACACAAAATAAATTTATTACATAATGTATTTATTACAATTTTAAAGAAACAGGTTCCTTCCCAGTTCTGGTCAGATGCTTTGCCCCTTCCCGATTCCCCCTCATTGTTTTCTGACATTTCTTCCACTGTTCCATCTCCTAAAGTGCTTACTGTCCTCGTGTGGGTCAGGGTTGTGAATGTCAAAGACCATTGAACCATAGAGGTTCCATAGTTCACACCAATTCTCCCCTTGACACACAACAACACATTAACAGAGATAGTAGTCTCTGCAGATACTGGAGAATCTGAGATAACAAGGTGTAGAGCTGGATGAACACAGCAGGCCAAGCAGCATCAGAGGGGCAGGAAAGCTGACTTTTCGGGTCTGGACCCTTCTTCAGAAATGGGGGAGGGGAAGGGGATTCTGAAATAAATAGGGAGAGAGGGGGAGGCGGATGGAAGATGGATAAAGGAGCAGGTAGGTGGACAGGAGATGGACAGATCAAGGAGGCGGGGTTGGAGCCAGTAAAGGTGAGTGTAGGTGGGGAGTTAGGATGAGGGTTGGCTAGTCCAGGGAAGATGGACAGGACAAGGAGGCGGGGATGAGGCTGGTAGGTAGGAGGTGGGGGTGTGGGTTGAGGTGGGAGCAGTGGATAGGTGGGAGAAAGGACGGACAGATTAGGGAGGCAGGGACGAGCTGGGCTGGTTTTGGGATGCGGTCGGGGGCGGAGAGATTTTGAAGCTTGTGAAGTCCACATTTGATACCATTGGGCTGCAGGGCTCCCAAGCGAAATATGAGGTGCTGTTCCTGCAACCTTCGGGTGGCATCGTTGTGACACTGGACGAGGCCCAGGATGGACATGTTGTCTAAGGAATGGGAGAGTTGAAATGGTTCACGACTGGGAGGTGCAGTCGTTTGTTGCGAACCGAGCGTAGATGTTCCGTAAAGCGGTGTCCAAGGACTTCACAAGCTTCAAAATCTCCCCGCCCCTGACTGCATCCTAAAACCAGCCCAGCTCGTCCCCGCCTCCCTAACCTGTCCATCCTTTCTCCCATCTATCCACTCCTCCCACCTCAACCCCCACCCGCACCTCCTACCTACTAGCCTCATCCCCACTTCCTTGACCTGTCCGTCTTCCCTGGACTGACCATCCCCACCCTAACTCCCCACCTACACTCACCTTTACTGGCTTCAACCCCACCTCCTTGACCTGTCCATCTCCTCTCCACCTATCTGCTCCTTCATCCATCTTCTATCCACCTCCACCTCTCTCTCTTTATTTATTTCAGAATCTCCTTCCCCTCACCCATTTCTGAAGAAGGGTCCAGACCCGAAATGTCAGCTTTCCTGCTCCTCTGATGCTGCTTGGCCTGCTGTGTTCATCCAGCTCTACACCTTGTTACAACACATTAACAGATGCAATTCAGAAACATCATTTGAATAGGGCAAGAATTTTCACCTCTTGGAACCTGAGGTTATCCCAAAGCACTTCATAGCTGATAAAGTACTTTGAACGTGCAACCATTATTTTCATATTGGGAATGATGACAACCAGTTTACGCACAGCAAGGTCCCATTAACCATAATGAGATAATAACCAGCTTTTCTATATTGGGGAAAAATGTTAGCCAGGATACTTGGAAAGCTCCCAGTTCTATAGTAGTCTAGAATCTTTTCTTTATCCTGAGTGGCCTCAATTACTGTCTAACTTGAATGGTAAACGCTGCGACAGTGCAGCATTCCCTCCATACAGCACTGAAGTGTCAGGCCAGATTAACTGCAGAAATGAGGCTTCAACCCAGGAATCCTCTGATTCAGAGATGAACCCATTAGTTTCTTACACCGTCCAGTTTATCAACTCAGGAGCGCATTTGAGCTATGCTGTGCCGCTAATTTCAAATCAATTTGCAAAGGAACCTTAGTTGAAAAAGAGCAGAAATGCAACCTTCAATGATCCATATTCCCCATTGATAAATCGACTGTAGACAAGTGTTCCACTATGAATCGTTGAAAAATAGGTATCTCCTAGACCCCATTAATTATTTCACATAGAAGGAAGGGTTTCACTACAAGCATGACTGCAACTGGGTGGCATGCTGGCTCAGTGGGGTTAGCACCGCTGCCTCATAGCACCCAAGTCCTGGGTTTGATTCCACCCCTAGGCGACTGTCTGTGTGGAGTCTGCACATTCTCCCTGTGTCTGTGTGGGTTTCCTCACTGTCTGCTCTGGTTTCCTCCTACAGTCCAAAGATGTGCAGGATAGGTGGATTGGCCACATTAAATTGCCCATAGTGCCCAGGGATGTGTAAGCTGGGTGGATTAGCCATGGGAAATGCAGGGATACAGGGATAGGGTAGGGAGAGGTGCGTCTGGGTGTGATGCTCTTCATAGGATCGGTGTAAACCGGATGGGCCTAATGGCCTGCTTCCACAGTATAGGGATTCTATGATTCTACTTTCATAGTACAGTGGCAAGCATCTGCATGAATTTCCTTTCTAAAATGAATCTATTAAAAACATACATCATGACAACAAATCTAGTGGAAATCTTGGCTAACTAACATGATCATTGTGGGCTGTAGAATGTATACATTTGACTCCATTCTGAGCAATTGGAGGAACTGCAGCCCACAAACGTACTCTACCTTTCAATTAGATCTGCAACATACCTTCAATTGTGTGCCTTTCTCCTTGTCTTTTAATACCATTCCTCAGCAAACTCTATCAAGCTCGGTTTATTCTTTTTTCTGTAAAATCTCCAGTAGTCTGCTGCTCGATCACTTTGAATGTATTTATGGTGGCAGGATAAATTACTGCTTTCTTTAAATATTCCTCCCAGAATGTAAAGATTGTTTATCTTGCCTCCACTTGCCATAACACTAACAGTTCGATTAATGTCAGGGTAGGATCTTCACGGCATGTGAAAACCCTGTGGTACCTAGAAGGATCTACTGATTTCTCCTTATATTTCAAATTCCCAGTAGCTGTAGTATTTTGTCTTTGTAAATAAATGCTTGCTTGCAACCAAATGTGTTACTTCCTACATGCAAGGATTCAAATACATCATTAAAGGGAATAATCATCAAAAGGCTTGTGCTGGCCCATTCAAAAAAACAAAATCTAGGAATGCTGTGCAGATCTGAGCAGCTATATGAAGTGTAGCAGAGACCCAGTGGTGTTTTGCTGGGATGATCCAGCGCTTGGCATATGCTTACATGTTAGTTTCTTGACCATGACGTTCATTTAATACCAGAGATTAGATCAAATTAGATTAATCCAAAAAAGATGTCCAAGTACCAAATAAGCTTCACAATGTTTGCATCCGTCGAGATTCCCGTCTCTGCAGGAGATGTTTATCCCTTGGCATTTGCTGCTCTTCAGCTTTCCCTTCCCCCTACTGATCTTCCCTTGGATGGAGCTGAAGAAATAGGTAGCTACAAGATTGATTTGACAGGCTTACAAACATTGCAACCTTCATTCTTCACATCAAAATTAACCCGGTGAAACACATCAGAAGGGAGAAAACTGCTTATTTTTCTTAATTAAAATGAATCCACTTCTGCTATAACATGTTCCCATGAACAGTGTCCCAGAAATTTTCACTCCGCTCTTCAATTAGGTATGGAATCTATTACAGAGCTGCCTTTGACAGTTTTCTGACAATACGAATGACACGAGTTGTACATTCATGCAGCTTCTTGTCAGAAGTACTTTCAATTAGTAAGCTGGCATGCTGTGCCACAAGGTAGTAGTTAAAATTTTGCTCCCCTCCATTTCCTATGTGGTCTACCTGCATCACTCACAAAGTCAGGGATGGCAAGATAAATTCTGAGAGTAATTTTTATCTTCATGACTTGGCCAGAGTAGATCAGCTACTTTATTATAAAATATGACCAATTTTCATTTCCAGTCAGCCCTCATGTCTCCTATCACTGGTTCACATAGTCCTGCGTCAGTGTTTGGTTCTCATTTATCATTCAATCACTAGTTCACTTCATGTTATGTCTGTGCTTAAGCAACATATTACTGTGTAAATATGAATCTCAACTATCAACATCACCATTGCCAATACCATTATTTTATGAAATGTATTTGTTTCTAATATAAGGTTATCCTTATGGATTATGCTGAACTCCTCCAGAATGAGACACACATCTCCAGGGCACTGCTAACTCCAGTTCAGGAGGCCTCAAATTTTCCTCAACACTAACATCCAAAAGAAATATTGCAACTTTTGCTGAGCAGCCTCACTTTGAGGAGGGGTGGTGGGGCTAGGACCAATCAAATCTAACAGCGATACTGCATTATCAAAATTAGCAAGGCTGCATAGGGAGAACACTAAAAAAAATACAAACAGTCGGAAAACATGGTCCCAGCTGCAGCAAATAATCAAACTCTCCATGCTCTTTGGACTTGGAAACTCTAACTGCTGCCTGTCTTAGCTGATCCAGGGAGCAGCTGTACCTTACACTTCCCATTTGAACATAATCCTTAGAGCATTGTTAGTGTCAAAATCAGGAGATTTGCGGCTTCAGGGCCTCTAGCTCTCATCATCATAACAAATTGGCTAGGGACCCTGTAGGCAGATTATAGGAAAGGGCAAATTGCATCAGCAAGATCACGGGGACTGACAGTAGGAAGGAAAACTTACAGAAATAGCTTCCTCAACCTTTTGCTGTTCTGATTCTGCACAATACAAATTGCAAAGGTGGCACGGCTAGTAATTTGAGACCTCTGTGTCTTTGACGTACCTTCTTATTCTGAACACCTTGTAAAATTTCCCTCAGCCCTCAAGGTTTAAGAGAGTGCACTTCTAGCCCTTCCTTGCAATTCAGACCTCTTTACCCTTTCTTGTATTTTAAGTCTTCTGGTTTATGGTGCAAAATTACTTTTTAACCGGTCTCTTTGTCATTGATTAAGCATAAATGGATGCAGTACATAATGATACAAAATGGTAGAATGTACATGTTATTATCATTTGTATCAATAAAATGGTGCCTTCACTGCCTCTAAAAGGTGTCCTCTGTTCAATCTTTCCAATTGTCTGCATTTTGAAGAACAAGTATTGAGAATTATGTTTCTGCAAACACCTCATAAAGTGTTACTGACTTTGATACATGGCTTCCAATTGCTCTTATGGTTCATGTCTCCATCTGAACATCGCGAATGCATTCATTGCCTAGTACCAGATTTACCCTCAGAGTTGAGCATTACTGCTTTGTCTTCAGAGAACAACTGACTGAATGATTATCAGAATTTTGACTCCCTATTTCTCTTATACCCACTGTTCTACCACAATCTCGTTAACTTCCACCCTAACCAAATGCTGTTTCCAATTTGGCAGGCTTTCCTTCCAAGTATTTTGCAGTATTCTGTTGCCATGGTCACAGAAGGGCCTTTGATATGTTTATTATACCTTGGTGCTTAAAGGGAACATAACAAAAATCAATGCTGTCTGTTTATGTGCTTCAGTGCGACACTTGCAATTGGGCTTTCTGAAAACTGAGCAATACCATTCACAGCAGCGGCCCTCGGGCTCTTGCTGCAAAGACATTATCACTGAACTGTTCTGGTATTGTCTTTTAGTGTGTAAATGCCTGGAGCAATTCCCAGCTTTCTGTAAGTAGAAAGCTCTTTTACACTGGGTGAGGCACTTGAAGACTGCTTGGCACTGCATGTCAAAATGCGTTCTCTGCAATTATCAGTGGCTCAGTGGTTAGCGCTGCTGCCTCACAGTGCCAGAGACCGGGGTTCGATTCCACCCACAGGCAACTGTGTTTAGTTTGCATATTCTCCCCGTGGGTTTCCCCTGGATGCTCCAGATTCCTCCCGCAGTCGGAAAGATGTGCAGTTTGGGTGGGCTGGCCATGCTAAATTGCTCTGTAGTGTGCAGGGATGTGCAGGCTAATTGGGGTTAAGCATAGGAAATGCAGGGTTACTGGGATAGGGTAGGGATTTGGGTCTGGGTGGGATACCATTTGGAGCATCAGTGTAGACTTAATGGACTAAATGGCTTGCACTGTAGGGAGTCTATGTTTCTATAACAAGCAGGGGCAAACCTAAGGGGAAAATAAAGGAAAGGGCCTAGATTATTTAAGGACAAGGAAAGACACATCTAATCACATTGTCAGAATGTGATAGGCCTCCCCACCTCTATAACATACTCCATCCCAAAACCCTCCCAGAACTCTGCACTTGCCCAGCAATGGCTGGTTGTGAATCCACCTATTTTATCATCCAACATTCGCATTTATGCCTTCCGCTGTCTAATTCCAAAGTAAGCTTTTCAATTTCTTTAGTAAAATCTCTCTCCTCCTTTAAAACTGCCTTTAACTGATGTCTCTTTATCCAAGCTCCTGACCATCTCTCCTAATGTCACTTGCTCTAGCTTGGTATCAATTTTGTCAAATTAAGAACTCATGAAGCGTTCTGAAATGTGTTACTACTGCGCGTTTCAACTGGTGTATTTTTGTAGTAATTAACAACTTCCAATACAAGTTCATTCGAATCACTGGGTTAGACCGTATGCATTTTAGGGGTCACCATTGACTAGAAACTTAAATGTCATTGGATCAAAATCCTGGACCTCCCTTTAGGAGAATATTGTGAGCTTACCTATACTCTGTGGACTAGCAGTCCAAAATTGTGGGACACCACCAAGTTGTCAAGAGTAATTTGGATTTGGGAAACAAATGCTAGCCTTACAGCAACACACACATCCCATGAAAGAATAAACAAAACGTCTTTTCCGCTGGACCATAAAATTATTGGATGATTACACCATAGGAGAGGACCACCAGCGCTGGTTCTCTGCAAAGGCAACTCAGCTCATCCCACTCTATCGGTCTTTTCCTGTGGTATAAAAACTGTATTTCCTTCAAATGCTTAGCCAATTCCATTTTTAAAGCTAAGGTTTAAAATGCCTCCACCATAAATCACAAGCAATGCACTCCTGATCCTGATCAATAGCCACAATGAAAACATTAGATCTTTTGCCATTCACTTGAACCTTTGCCAATGGGAACAGTTTCGCTCCGTCTGCTCAGCCTAGATCCTTCATGATCTTGAACACCTCAAATAAATCTCCTTTGAACACCACTAAGGTGAACACAAACCGCTTCTCCAATATACTTTCATAACTGAAAGTCTCTTACCCCTGGAACCACTTTTCCAAATCTTTCTGGCATTCTCTCTGAAGTATTCACATCACTTATGAATTGCGTTGCTCAGAAATGGACACAGTGCTCCAGTTGAACCAGTGACTTATAAAGGTTATTTGTAGTTTCTTTGCTTTTGTGCTCTGTGCTTCCATTTCTAACAATCCCACATCCCTTTTCAACCACTTTCTCAAGCTGTGCTGCCACCTCAATAACTCGTCTGCATAAACCCTGTTCCTTCACTCCCTTTTAAATTGCATAACTTAATCTCCACAGTGCAACATAAACTCATGTTCTTAGTCAAAAAGTTATTCCTAATTTGGTACTAATCGGCAGGCAGTGGTGGGAGGAAGAAAATATCAGCTTGTCAAAGTTGTTTGGAACAGAGGCACATTGCTGGCACTCAACAGAGGGAACTTGCCATCTCAGATCCCACCATGGGACTATTCATATTTCTATACTGAAGATGTGCAACAGCCAACAAATCCTACGTATGCATCCCTGAAAACAAATGCACACACATTGCCAAAGATGTATCCTGAAGACCATTAAAGTCAGTTTTGTTGCAGGCTTCTGCCTCTCAACCACCATAACCTTGCACACCGCCTAGCTTTGGTCTAAAAAAACTGGGAGAAGTCATAAGGAAAAAACTGTACCTCCAAAACTCAGCTAAATGTCAGTCAAAACTAGTTTTTAAGCAGAAGATGACTGAAAAGATAAGCAAAGGATAAAGAAATGAAAAATATCAACTCCCAAGCATTGACATGTTCATTTACAAATTTTTCATTGAAGAAACAAACTTAAATATTAAACTTAATATGAACAAGAACAGAGACCCAGAGTGTCTCAAGTCAGATTTGGATAAACCTGAAGGCTGCAACTACATGTTCAGCTCAAGTGCAATAAAAAGGGCCAATTAAACCATATACAAATTTGTCATTTACAAAAATATTTAACTTTGTTGAATTGCATTATCTAATTTTATTTTCAACAGATATCCATTTCAGATCAATTTGACACTAGTTTTCAGGTTTATGTCATTTACAAATCTTCCTACAATTAAGAGCCAGCTTGTAAAGGTTGTAGGACAAAATTAAGCAATGGGGCAGTAAACGTGACTAAAAGTGATTTTCAGTTCAGCAGAGAATTTGAAATATCAGGACAAATTCAATTTTAGCCATGCTCCAAACGAAAAAGTGCCATGAAGTTGGGGTAAAGCTGATTTTAATAATCCTCCTCACTGGTCTCACCTTATCAAGTTTTTAAAAAAAAATTATTATTTTCAAACAGTGTAGAGTCTGCTATTCCTTTCATACAACCTCAGTACTGCTTTCTCAAGCGATTATGATTCAGCCAAGTTTCACAATGCTTGCCCCAATGCACTGATTTTTTCTGCCTGACCAAGTGGTCATACATACTGCACTGTGTTACTGTCATGAATCACAAGTCAATAGCAATCTACCTTTAACATTTAGGTAACATGCATCAACACTTGTGATTTCATGCAAAATTACACACATTCACTTGCCGGAAAATACTGACATCAGTTCATATTATAAGTATCAGTGCATTAATCTGGCATCTACCTGGCAAAATGGAAAATTGCCCAGGTATGTGCTTTCCAATAAAAAGCAGCTAACTCTAATCATCACCCCATCAGACTATTCTCAATCCTCAACAAATTGACAGAAGGTGTAATTGAAAGCACAATGAGTGGCACTTAATTCACTGTTAACCTGTTCAATGAGGTACAGCATGTGTTTGTCCAGGAATGCTCAGCTCCAGCACTCAATACAGCCTTGGTCCAAGCAATAGAAAGTCAAAAGGTAAGGTAAGATTGCTGCCCTGGGCATCAAGACAGCATTTAACCTAACGTGGCATATAGGAGCTCCAGTATCATTGACGTCAATGGGAATCAGGGCAAACTCTCCACAGGCTGCAGTCATATCTAATACAAAAGAGGACAACTGTAATTGTTGGAAGCCAATTACTTGAGCCTCATGTCTATTTCTGCAGGAATTACTCAAGGTAGTGTCCATCTTCAGCTGCATCAATGATCTTCCCACCATCATAAGGTCAAAAGCAGGGACATTTGATAATGACCGCACAGGATTCAGTGTCATTTACAAATTTTCCTATAAGTAAGCAGCCAGCATGGAGAGGTTCCAGGACGAAATTCAGCATCGGGCCAATAAATACCAACAAACATAAGCATTGACAATGGCCATCTCCTGTAAGAGATAGTCTATCCACGTCCCCTTGAATTTCAATGACACTACCATCACTGAATCTGGAATGTATGATCACAGACTCAGAATAAAAGGTGGAACATCGAGAACTCTCTACCCCAAAGGCTGCTCAGTCATTGAGTATATTTAAGACAGCGGGTGCTAGATTACTGGATACTAAGAGAGTTAAGAGTTGTGGGAATAGTGTGCCTACATGGTGCTGAGGTAGATGATAATTGATGATCTGAATGAACAATGCAGCAGACTTGAACAGACACATAGCCAATTCCAGCTCCTATTTTGTGTTCCATGATCAACATCCTGGAAGTAACAAAGGACCAGATATCAAACAGGAGCAACCAACTGAATATTTTGGGTGTAAGTGCAGGTCAAAGGATCGGTATTCCATGCCAGTGACTCACTCCATGACTCTAACAAGCCCCTGTACTGTCTACAAGTCTGAAGTGTGATGGAATACTATCCACTTGCCTGAAATAACATAGCTCCAACAACACCCAAAAAGTGTGAAACCATCCAAGACAGTACCAATCAAGGAGATTGCTTTGTCTCTACCATTTTCTTCCTTCATCATAGGAACAGCATGCAGCATATATGCACAATCGTAAGAACATAGACATAGGAGCAGGAGTAGGCCACTATTATTTTAAAAGCTGACTTGAACAGATTCTTGGTTGACAAGGCATTGAAAGTATATAGCAGGTAGACATGAAAGTAGAGACTACAACCAGATCACCTACGATTTTCTCAAATGGTAAATAGGCTAGAAGGGCTGAATGGCCTATCCCGTTTATAGTTTATACGTTTCTATGTATGCTCAAACGCCCTTCAAGCCAATTCTGCCATCTACTAACATTACGACTAACCTGATAGTGGCTTCAACTCAACTTCCCAGTTTACTCCTTCCCCACCCCACCATTTCTCTCAAGTCCCTTATAGATCAAAGCTCTTTCTAATTCTGCCCAGAATATATTCAATGGCTCAGCCTCCTCTAGAGTATAGAATTCCAAAGCAGGCCAGAAAATAATCCTACACCTCCCCCATCCCAACTCGCAGAGGCTTCTCTTGAGATTTTCTTCATGGCTACATTTTGGTTTTCAGGGTTGACCTATTTACTACCTCATTTTATTAGATAGTGCAGTCACAGAGAAACACTATTTCCTATATTCAAGTTTACAAATGGATGATTTGGACTCAAGTGGAATTAAAAGAATGTATCAATGTCCTCAACAATTATCAACTAGCAACTAAAATTAAGTCAAGCACAAACAAAAAAAAATTTCTCAGACACCACTATTTAAATTGGCACAGGACAACAGACACAAGTTAGCAATAAGAGATTCTTTCAAAATCATTCACACACTACTATACACATCATCTTTACCTGGTAAGATTACAGATACTTACTGCATTTCCAACTCATCTGTGCAAAGCTAGAACAATTTCACCAGGTAGCTACTCCCCCTGTCACAGCATTTCAGATTGATGCTTAACACCACAGTGCTCATCATAGAGTCACTTATTCTATTTCATCTCTATATAGTAGCTCCTGAACATATACAACCTTAAGCTAGAAATACCATTTTCATATGCAAGAAATTCATCATCTCAGACACTCAAGCTTTGTTAGACTCTAGTTTAGCCATGTATTCAATTGCTGACATGTTTAAAACCATTCCCTCTTCTTTCCAGATTCTTACCTACCTCTCCCCACTATCCCTTTGTCCTCCTTCATGCTCCAACACCCTTGTAGATTCCTCCCTTTCTTGCTACCCTCCCACAATCTTCCCCCATGAAAATCACTGATGGTTCCTTTGGGTCTGCACACCAGCAAAAGGCCTCCTGGCCTCATCTCCCCACCGCCGCTCCCCCTCCCATCCCCCACCCTCCTTCCCCTCCACTACCCCCCCCACCCCAGCTTAGACCCCTGACAACAAGTATCCCAGCAACTCACTCACTTGCTTTCCTTTCTCTCTTTCTTACTTGTTTTGCTCGCTGCTGCTCCAGTCACAAGCTGTTTCTCTTCTACATTTACAGCTGCCCATTTTTCTAAACTCAGATAGCACAGGCCAAGCCTGATGTCATCTTTCATGAGGTGACCCTTCAACCCGGGAATCAGCTTTGCAAACATTCTCTAAATTGGTTCCAATGTAAATATATCTGTCAATAAATAAGGCGGCCAAAACTGTACACAGTACTCCAGGAATAGCACACCAAATCACTATACAGTTAAAATAAGACCTATACAGGATCTTGTTCAGACCATACCTGGAATATTGTGTGCAGTTTTGGTCTCCTTATCTGAGGAAAGATGTTCTGGCTATGGAGACAGAGGCTTACCAGACTGATTCCTGGGATGACAGGGCTAATGAACAAAATGAGTCTGGATCAGTTAGGACTATATTGGCTGCAGTTTAGCAGATCCAGGGGTCAGTCACAGAAACCTTTAAAATTCCAATGTGACCAGACTGGGTAGACACAGAAAGGATGTTCTTGGTTACTGGGGAGTCCAAAACCAGGGGTCGCAGTTTAAGGATATGGGATAGGCCATTCAGGACTGAGATAACGAAAGTGGTGAGCCTGTGGAATCCTCTGCCAAAGAAAGGCCTAAACTTTGAATTAGATATAATTCCTGGGGCTAAAGTCATCGAAGAGTAATGGAGAGAAAGTAAGAACAGGATACTGAGTTGGATGATCAGCATTGAAAGAAGAAAGTGGCTTGAAGGCCCAAATGACCTATTCCTTTTTCCCATTTTCTATATTTCTACACGATCTCTCTACCTTCCTGCTGCAACCCTTGTATTAAAGGGCAGGATTTCAACAACCTTCTTAATTCACTTCAGCAGAAATCACTTGCTCAACATCTAGATTAATTTTTTTTGTGATATTAATCAAAATCTTGACTTGCAGATATTACATTAATGATACTGTTGCAGGGATGAGTGAAGGCTTTGCGTCATGCTCACCTGTCCTTAGGGGCTTGACGCAGTTAAGACTGCTTGATGACAAAGACTTCTCCATATAGCAAAGTTCAATCTGCATTCTCTGCGACTGGCTTTTGGAATGTCTTTGAATTGATGTTTGGAATGCTCTACGGTGAGGATTCCATTTTAACCTAGCAGCAGAATACTGCTTTTGGTATGCTGGGATCGTCCATGCAAACCACATGGCTGACACAGTGAAGTGGAGTTCTAAACAGCATTCTCCCAAGACCTTGTTACAACTCCAGTGTTAGGAATTTTGTCATGCCTCTTAGCATTGCAAATAGATTGTATGGAGCAAAGGTGGAATGCACCAAAACGTAAACAGAAAGCGCAGGCAAAACTCAGTAGGTCTGGCAGCATCTGTGGAGAGAGAGCAGAGTTAACACATGAAATCCAGTGACTCTGGTGGAAATCTGAAACAAACAAAGATGACGGTGGAGTAGGGCATCTGAGCCTGGTGCACATCCGCTCTGCCCACTTTTCTTTCCGTTTCTTTTCCTCCTTTCTTGTTTTTTTTTCTCATTTTTAATTGCTTTTATTTTATCTACCTCTTGTTGAAGAGCTTGGTTGCGGCAACAGCATTGGTGTCCGCGAGTCAGCCCAGCACGGGCCCGCGACAGGCAACCCAGCGCGGGCCCGTGACGGTTGGTGAGAGGGTTTTGGTTCTCAGCGGCTTCTGCATCGACAAGACGGTCCTAACGCCAACTCCTACCTGCTGTGGTGAACACGAGTTCGAGTTCCTGGCAGCGTTTGCATCCAGTGTAGATTCATGGAAGTTGTGGCAGAGGCATGTTTGGGCCCAATACGACACCCTGTGGTATCGACAGCAGCTACGTTAGTTAGGTGGGCCTGAGGTGGACTCATGGCAGCATTGGAGACGAGCTGGGACAGGCACAGTACCCAGCAAAATTGGAGGCATCTCCATTGGCGAGGTTCAGTGAGGACTCAGAGTGACGAAGGCATCAATGGAGGGCAGATAACACCAAGTAGTGGTGATGTTTGTTCCAGCAGCAAAGGGGACCCTGCCTGGCCACCAGGCCCATGGCCCATGGCGGAGCACTTAACAAGCAGTACTGTAAAGTTGAACAATTTCCTTATTCTTCTGTCTTTACATTCTGTTTCGGCTTACCTTTCTGTGTTTTAGGATGGCACAAAATACGTGTGAAAAAAAATAAATCAAATTTAGTCAAATTGACTCTTCCTCAGAACTGAACAGTCACCAAACTCAAAATGTCAACTCTGCTTTCTCTCCACAGATGCTGGCAGGCCTGCTGAGTTTCTCCAGCACTGGTACGTCTTTATTTTATTTCTGCAACGCACTGAGGAGTTTCGTTATGTGACCCCCGTAGGCTGTCCGCTGTCTCTCAGCCATAGAGAAAATGATGTGAGAATAAATGCTAGGTGGATTGGTTTTAATTAAATCTTTCACAATTCTCCTCAGCATTTGTGTGTCTAACATTGTTACCTCTTTGCACACATAAACAAATGTTAGTGTTTGCAAGGGACTGAACTGCATTTTGAAGTTTATTCAATGAGTTCGCTTAAACTAATGCTTTTCAAAATTTCACATGATTTATTTTCTTTTCTCTTTGTGTTGTTGAACTGCTCAGTGGCCACGGTGTTGTCCCAAGCAGTTCCATTTGTGGAAATATAGGTCTCTCTCTGGGAATTCCCCTATTATACAGTACTTCAGAGGTAAAAAGAAAGGGCTCATCCACCAGCACCTTAACACCAGTGTCTACAGGCTGTGGAATACACACTGCCTACATTCATCTGAGGTGCAGTACCAGGCATGAGAAAGGTCCAAAAGGTTAGCAATTTGGCCTAGCTAGGCAGAGCCCAAACATCATATGTATCCTTACTTATGTGTGCAAATATAAGATGGGGTGCAAACTGAAGGTGGTATAAATAGCTGCAATCATGACACTAGGAAAGAAACACAGATTGTGCGATGGGATCATTATTCTGTAATAAACAAGATTCTTCCATCCAGGTTATTCATCTCTGAACTGCAAACACACTGACTGACTGAAAGCGTATATAGTGAGGTCCATAACAAGTCATTTGTCTGCCTTATATTTATAAGTACATGTTTAATATCCATGACTGACTATTACTTCTGATTTACAAATCAGGTTCTCATTTGTGAAATTCCTAGATTTAATTTCCTCTACCAATGACTATGTTAAATAGTGCACATAAGAGCTTTATGCAAATGCATTAATCAGTGTATCGTCAGAGGAAATTAAAACCCTAGAATTACTCCTTACTGGGAAACTGAACAGTACCATTTACTCTTTGACACACATTTACAACTCCATCTAACCACTCGCCATGAGACAGAAAAAACTTTCACTTCCACAAATGCTCATCACATCTCTTGGAAATGTGCTTTGCATGAAATGAATTACTTTGAAGCAGTGTGATTGTTACTATAACTTAATGGAAGTAAAGATTAGTTTCATCAATAAGTAATGGGTTTGCAGTAAGTAGATCCGTGGCTCAGCATGCTTCTTATTGCAGGCATCAACAGGCAGCATGAAATGAACACGGCTGCACAGAATTACAGGAATTAAAGCACAGGAGGAGGCTATTCAGCCCACTACACCTGTACTGGCACTCACGCATATTCTGAAGTATCGGCTTTTAACCAGTTCCTGCCTCTGATTTAATGGTCTCATTGCTTTGCTTTACCTTAGGTGGCCATTGATGATGCTTGCAATGAAGCAAGAACTGTGCTATTAGGGAGAATTGCAATCATATCAACAGTCTGCCTGCTCAGGCAGGAAGCTCATTCACTGATCAGTTGAAGTGGGAAATCTGTTGGATTCACCAAGAATTCAAGCACCAACAGCATTCAGGTATGGGATGGGGGCAGGCAAGATGGACACAGAATCCCGAGCAACAA
Organism: Ginglymostoma cirratum; assembly: GCA_024137785.1. Classification (NCBI taxonomy): domain Eukaryota; kingdom Metazoa; phylum Chordata; class Chondrichthyes; order Orectolobiformes; family Ginglymostomatidae; genus Ginglymostoma; species Ginglymostoma cirratum. The sequence goes on from JAHRHZ010000066.1 coordinate 3,544,924, forward strand.
AGTAAATCATTGACAGGAGTTGCTAAAAATTATGCTTCAGTAATGACCAAAGTCCATAAAATGAAGATTGGGTGAAATCAGGCGTCCTCTATATGGTGCAGTCACCAGGATCAGATAAGGTGCATCTGAGGATACTAAAGGTAGCAAAGAGTGCAAATTGCTGATGCACTGGCCATAATCTTCCACCTCATTGGGTACGCAAATGGTGCCATGGGATTGAAGAATTACAAATATTTATTAATAAAAGGTGTAAGGATAAACACAGCGACCGCATGCTGGCTAAGGTTAACCTTGGTGGTGTGAAACCTATCAGTGGTAACAATCTCTGACAAAGTTATCACTTGGGCAAATGTGGATTTATTACAGAAAGCCAGCATGGAATTGCTAAAGGAAAACCATGTTAAACTGTATTGATGTGAGCTTTTCAATGAGGCAACAGAAATAGCTATGAAGGTAATGTGATTGATGTGGTACATGTGTACTTGAAAAAGGCATGTGATAAAGGGTCACATCAGAGACTTGCTAGCAAATGTGAAATCCATGGAATAAAAGGGAATGAGGCACCAATGACTGAGTATCATGAAGCAAAGAATAGTACATGGTAAATAGTAGTTTTTCAGGCTGGAAGGAAGCAGCAAGACTCCACAAAAATCAGTTCCAGGGCTGTTGTTTTATGTTTAATGATGTATTAGCCACCCAGACTTGGGGATTGCAATTTCAAAATTTGCAGATGACACAAAATTTGGAAGTATTGTGAACCGTGAGAAGGACAGGTTAGATTTCAAGGGGACATGACAGATTGGTGAACTGAGCAGAAACAAGGCAGGTTAAATTGAATGAAGTGTAAGGTCATTTATTTTAGCAGGAGAAATGAAGCAAGACAATATAAAATAAATCCTAGCCCTAGTTTTAAAGCACGTTCAGCAGCAGAGGGACCCGGATGTATACGGTGCACAAATCATTGAAGACGGCAGGACAGATGGAGAGGTGTGATAAAAGGCTGTGGGATTTTGGTTTCAACTCTGTTTCATCCTCACAGGAGCATTTTGTTCAATTCTGTGCATCACACCTTTGGAAGAATGTGAAGACATTGGAGAAATTGTGAAAAAGATTTATCAGGGAGGTCACAGAGAAGGGACACTTCTATAATATGGCTGGATTGAAGAGGTGTGGGATCTTTGCCTAAAAAGAAGGTTAAGAGGAGATTTGATACAAGTGTTCAAAAAAAAAAGTGGAGTCTGGAGACAGTAGATGGAGAGAATCGCTCATTTGTGGAAGGGCCATGTACACTGATTTAAGCTAGAGTTTAGGATATACCATGGTAAGGTTGCCCACATGCTCATCAAACTCCACAAGGCCAATCTCCATATTCAATTGATCATCCTTCATAACTTGCAGCAACTTCAGTGTGATGCAACCACCAAACACATCTTCCCTTGCCCTTCCTCTTTCAACATTCTATTAGGACCATTTCCTTCATGATACCACGTCTCAGTCATCCCAACATCCTCTGCCTTCCCTTCTCTACAGCACCTTTCTGTGCCCGTGTAGGAGATATGACACCTGCCTTTTTCACTGTCCAATGTCACAAACATTTCTTTCAAGTGAGTGATTTTCTTGTACTTGTTTTAATTTAGTATACTGCGTGCACTATTCACAGCGTGGTTTCCTCTATATTGGCAGGCCAATCAACGATTGGGTGACCACTTTGTGGAAAACCTCCATTCTGCCTACAAGTATGACCCATGTTACAGTAAAGTTCCAACAATGCAAGCATACCATCTTTCATTTCAGCACTCCACATCCTTCTGAAAACTACGAGTTCAACAAATTTACAACAGAATCATTGCCTCCATCTTGCTTGATGCATCTTTGTTTCTTCTTTTGTTGTTTTGCTGGTTGATCTTCATCTTATTTCTTTCTTTAACAATTCATGCTGCAGTCTGAGCTTTTGAAATAGCAATTCCCACTGACACAATCTTTGTTTCTTCACCATATCCAATGCCATTCTTTGGCTCTTTTATCATAAAACCTTTCACTATTTGATCTCACCTCTTCTTCACCCGTCTCTGACCTTCTCCTTTATTCTTCTTATTAACCCTTTCACTGGGCATAAAAACTCTTACATCCCTATTTCTCTTCAATTCTGGTGAAAGATCATTGGCCTGAAACATGAACTCTGTTTCTCTTCTATGAGGATGCCTAATCTGTTAAGCTTCTGTAGGCTCTTTTTGTTCTTATTACTGTACTGATTTAAAATGATTAGCAAAAAAAAACTAAAAGGTGGAAACAGGAATCCCTTTCTTTTATATTTGTTCATGGGATAGGAATGTCACTGGCTAGCACTTATTGCATATCCCTAATTGTCACAGAGAAGGGTGTTGAGCTGCCTTCCCGATCTGATGTAGTCCTTGGGATTGCCCTCCATGTTGTGAGGTTGGGAATTCCCGGATATTGACTCAACAACAGTAAACAATTAGTGATTTATTTTCAAGTCAGAATGGTGTGTGGTTTGACGGGGTACTTGTAGGAACATTAACAGAGTCATAGAGTCATACAGCACAGAAACTGACCCTTCAGTTCAACCAGTCAATGCTGACAGTAATCCCAAACTAAACTAGTCCCACCTGCTTGCTCTTAAACCATATCCCCTCAAACCATTCCTATCACAAACTTATCCAAATGTCTTTTAAATGTTATAACAGTACCCGCATGCACCACTTCCTCAGGAAGTTCACTCAACACGCGAACCACCCTCTGTGTAAAAAAATTGCCTCTCATGTCTTTTTTAAATCATGCTCCTCTCACCTTAAAAATGTGTCCCCTAGACTTGAAATCCCCCAGCCTAGGGAATAAACAACTACCATTAACCCTACCTATATGCCTCATTATTTTATAAACTTCTATCTGGTCGCCTCTCAACCTCCCAGGCGCAAGTGGAAAAAGGTCCCAGTCTATCCAGCCTTTCTTTATAACTCTCATCTTCCATACCTAGCAACATCCTGGTAAATCTCTTCTGAACCCTCTCCATCTTGATAATATTCTTCCTATAACCGGGTGACCAGAACTCGAAACAGTATTCCCGAAAAGGCCTCACCAATGTCCTGTACAACCGCAACATGAGATCCCAACTCCTATACTCAAATGACTGAGTAATGAAGGCAAGTGTGCTAACCATCCTGTTTAGCCTTGTCCTAGAGGTCACAGGTTTTGAAGATGCTATCAGAGGAGCCTTGCTGAATTACTGCAGTGCATCTGGTAGATGGTACACACTGCTGCTACTGAGCATCGGCAATGGTGGACGTGAACTTTGAAGTGGTTGGCTGGGTGCCAATCAAGCAGACTACTTTGCACTGCTTTGAGTGTTGTTGGAGCTGAACTCATCCAGGCAATTAGGAAGCATTCCATCACACTTTTGACTTGTGCCTTGTGCATGGTGGACAGGTTTTAAGGAGTTGGTGGTTGACTTACTCGCTGTAGGATTCCACCTGCACAATTCTGACCTGCTCTGGTAGCCATAGTACTTATACTGGGTAGTCCAGTTTAACTTGTGATCAATGGTAGCTCCCAAGACGTTGATAGTGGGGATTCAGCTATGGCGGTGCCAGTGAATGTCAAGGAGGTGATGGTTAGATTCTCCCTTGTTAAAGATAATGCCTGTCACTTGTATAGTGCAATGTTACTTTGCATTTGTCAACCAAACCTGGATATCATCTCAGTCATGCTGCATTTGGACAAGGATTGCTTCAGTACCTCAGAAGTTGTGAATGGTTTGAACATTGAGCAATTGTTCCTGACCACTTCTGACCTCATGATGGAAGGAAGGTCGTTAATGTGATGTCCTGTGGCTGAGATGATTGACCTTGAAAAACCACAGGCATCTTTCTTTGTGCAAGGTACGATTCCAATCAGCAGAGTTTTTTCCCCTGATTCTCACTGACTCCAGTTTTGCTAGGGCTCTTTGATGCCATATTCGGCCAAATGGAATCTTGAAGTCAAGAGCTGTCACCCTCACCTCACTGCTAGAATTCTGCTCTTTTACTCATGCTTGGACTAATGCTGTAATGAAGTTGGGGTCAAGTAGCCCTGGTGGATCACTAAGTGACCTGCACTGAGCAGGTTATTCCTTTATAAGTGACACTAGATAGCACTGTTAATAACCCCCTTCCAACTTTACTGTGATCAAGGCAATTTTCCACATTGCTGGGTAGATGAGTGTTGTAGAAATAATGGAACAGCTTGGCTAGGGACACGTTAGCCTTGGAGATCAAGTCTTCAGTACAATTGCCAAAATGTCAGGGTCCATAACTTTTACAGTATCCAGTGCCTTCATCCATGTCCTTACATCATATGGAGTGAATCAAATTGGTAGCTAAGATACTGGGGACCTGAGGAGATGGCAGTTAGGGTCTGGAATGCATTACCTGAGATGCAGGTTTTAAAAGGTAAAGAAAGAAATATCCTTAGGTACCTGAAGAGAAATAGAATTTCTAAGTGACAGGGGAACAGCAAGGGATTTGTGGCTCTTGCTGACAGCAGGCACAGGCATGTCAGGTTGTATCATTTCCTTCATTATTTTAACCAGTCTAACTTTCCACGCTTTGGACAGAAGTGATGCACATCCACAAAGGTGTAAGGAGATAGCAAAGTAAGCAGATTTCAAGACCAGGAGGAAAAAACAACACAGTCTGAATCTACACAAATGCATGAGGTGAAGCACAGAAGAATCAGTGGTTGCAGCAAGGGGTCTCCATTATGGGATGCTCTTCAGTGGGTTGGTACGGACTTGACGGGCCAAATGGCCTGCTTCCACTTTGCAGGGATTCTATGATTAGTCTGAACTTTCAAAATACAGCAGCAGGTCCAGAGGCCTCAGGCCAAAATTATGAGGATGGCTGCCTGCAATAAAGAGCACTCTTCAGATAGGAGTAACACATTAAAGTTAGCCAACCAGGCAAACTCCATCACGTTATATGTATATTAATATCAATTTGTTTATTATCAAATGACTTTCGAACTAGACGAGCCTATCTGCTGCCATTAAAATGAAATTGCCATTTGGAATGATACTGAAAGCTGACTGTCTGTTTTATTGTACTATCTTCCTGGTGCCAACACAGTCTCTGATAAGAATCATTAATTTGTATCTTAAGGGCAGTAAGCCCACAGAGTACTTGAAGGAAGCTTTCAAAGTATTAAGTGGCTCAATCATTTATCTGAATTAACATTCCACTCTAGACAAGGTAATTAATTAGGCAAAGTAAGGCAATCTTCAGTACTTTGTACTGACAATTAACAAGCTTACTTCTGCCAGTGTTAATTTAAAATGACGAGGATATAAAAGTTATACTGTTCAACACAAGGTTCAAGCCTCTAATCTGCGCACAAGCTATTATCAATACGTGCAAACAATCAATCTGCTGCACTTAATTAACAACTGACAATACATACAAGAGATACCGCTTTGAACACAGAAATAAACAGCCTGCGGATCAACACATCAACAGCAATTCCGATTTTTCATGACAGATTTACACTGGTAGTAATATGTACTGTGTCATTAAAATGTACTGTTCTTTCTTGGCTTGTTGCCAAAGATGATGTCAATCCTTTTGGTTTGCAATCATGTTTTGAACTAGAGGTATTTACCAATGCAGGAGCGAAGGTCTATTGCTAACTTCCCAAAGTAATCATTATTCAAAAGGAGGAGTCCAGTGCTACCTTCATTTGGTCACCACATATATAAACATCTTGGATGGGGTTTCAATGGGGTTGAGGTGCAGGGCATTGGTCAACCAATCTGACGGGAAACCATCGGCTAATTTCCCTCAGCTAGAGGAGAAACAACCTGCGTTGACATATATGTTAAGTAGCAATAGTCCACACAGGGCCATAGACATTTTTCCCCATTAGAGAGAGACAATTATTTATAAACAGCATATATGGTGTAGCCTGACAGTAACCACTCCATCAGCACTGGCAGGTCTCCATGAAACAGCATAGCCAGGATGGGAACTGAATCCACACCGTTGGCTTTATTCTGCACCCACTATCATCACCTAGTCCACTAAGCTGACTCTCCTCCATATAATTATGGGTATACAATATATAGAGAGAACCTAGTATATTGTAGCGTGTCCCAACATCAAGCAAAATTTAACAACAAGCAACATTAAATAATTGTGGATAGGGTGATCGAAAGCTTGGTCAAGGTAGTTGGTCTTAAGGACTATTTAATGGAGGAAATGGTGGGGAACTTAAAATTATGGATCCACAAGAAGCCAGTATTCGACAGGTGCAGAAAGAAGTGGTGATGATTCTACAACCATCCAATGTCACTCACTAAATTACTACATTATTCTGTCCTCTGGTGCTGGAATATGTTTGCTTTCCACTAAATTCTGTAATCATCCCTGGAGAAAATGTTCAGCTGTTGCCCACATGACCCCTGCACCACTCCGTCAGATGAACACAGTTCGATCTGATTTTTCTATTTAAATTGGTATCATGCCATCGATACAAGCTTTAGAGAGGGATAACATGATTTTTCATTATTTAAATAAGTGATTGCAGCATTCACATCCTGAGCTCGAATGGTTGGCTTCAGTTTAGTTGGTGGCACTTTCACATCTGAGTTCAAAGATTTTGAGGTCAGGTGCACCCTATTCAGCATAGACTGTAGGATGAGAACTAAGCTCAGCACTAATGGAATGTTGCCTTTTGGATGCTGACATTGTTTGATGACACCAACACCTTCCTAGCTCCTGGCTACTATTCAAAAAGCAGCCAGAAATGTTCCCAGTTTCCTGGTCATGACTTTTTCTCTAAACCAGCATTACCAAGAACAGATTAACTTGTCATTAATCGCATTGCTTTCTCTGAGATCATTCAGTGTGCAAAATGGCTGTCGTTTTTGTCTATGTAACAGCAGTAACTCATCAGGAATATTATAAGTTAGATATGGATACTTTAGAGTGATCAATGATACATATGGTATATTTTCTCCTGAGCAATGTTTTCTTAGCTAGAATTATTTCCCTTTCTTATTTATTTTAAAACATGTTCCTATAAAATGTAGAATTTTTTTTTGTTTATTGCTTCACATTCATTCCCACCATTACAAACAAAACTGCTTTTTGCTTCTCTTTGTAAATATTCAGAAAACCTATGCCATCAAGAATTTTATCACATTAAATGTTGTTGACATGCCAAAGCAATATCAATTTATGTTTTTGAAAAGGATTTCAACAATTTAAATGTGGAGGACATAGATTATACAAATATAATTTCTAAATTGACCTGAAGCCTCCACTGGGTCATCTCAGGAAAGCAGGACATTCAACAGAAAAATGTCAAAGCTAGGACATCTATATCTGAATAAAACAGAACCCTTGTTCAAAAGAATCATTAGAGAAAGTAGGAAAAAGACCTTCTTTAGTTTCACCAGTCTGAGATCTAAAACTTGAAGCAATAGAAAGCCAAGTCCAAAAGTTAATTCTATTGCAGTACATGGTTGTACTTAAATCTCACCATTGGATGGCACTATAACGAACAGAATCGACCCAGTGCCATTCACAATGCTCCAATTCAAAATGAAAGCATGCTCAGTTCCTTAGATTTTACTGTGAGGGGTAACACTACAGTTAAAACGTCTGATGGACTCGGTTTACTGGTGGCGTATGACGGTGCTCAGTGAAGAAGTACAGCAGATGCTATCTGACTACGTCTACACTTTATTTTTGGAGGCTAAGGCATGAATGAATGATTAGGCATTAGGTGTAATCTTATGCTTCAAAAGGGAGTGCAGGTGGAGGAATTGAGGCTAAAGAGTAATAACCCTCCCTCCAAATCATGTTCCTGAAGAGCATAGGCTCCCTGCCATAATGATGTCATCTCCAGAATTACCTTTAATGTACTTTATACTTAATGCTCATGAAAATACATTCAATATATAGTGAAATACACCGGGCCTTGAAATATTCTGGGCATAATCCTGATAGTTGGAAGGTTGTTCACAGAACTACGGCAGATGCACTGTTTCATTCTTAGTCAAAATTGATACTCTTGATAAACAGACTCAGGTTATACTCCATGATAAACTTCACCCCATTCAGTGAGTCCATATTTCAAGGCTTTGTTCCCCTAATTATCCAATAAACTAACAACGAGCAGCTTGCAGTTCATACTTCTTTCTTCCTTCTCACTTGGCATCAAAGTAATGGTTTCAGTACATGCTATGCTCAACTTTATCAATGCTCCATGAAAGGCAAAGCTCTTATTCATGACTTTTTTTCATGAATCTGTATAGCACTGCTCAGCACCAAACCTGCACAACGAAATAGCAATAAGCATGAGAAGTCTTTGGTGGTCTTTGTGGTCAAGCAGTAACACAGTTAGCCTCTGCAAGTCAAGGGTTTCGCATAAGCATTGCTGGACAATTAACCTATGATTTCAATGAACGTTAAGTCCAAAGTGTTTCTGCAATGTAGCATGCTCAAATCAATGGTCCAGCAAGTATTTTCCTTGAACAAAGCCCTTTTAAAAAGCAGTAAAAGAAGGCATCAAGTAGTATAGAGAGAGATTGTTATGTACGTACAGCAGGCTGGGAAGGATAAAGAAGGCAGTACAGGTGGTGCATTCCTCCTAGCAGATATTAAGGGACATACTCATGTATTCTCACTGTATCATGGTATCTGATCTAATGGTATAAGAGTCCCAGTAACTGTCACAGTAAACCCTCTTGCTGCAAGAGTGTCCCGGGGCATATGTAAACACCAAGGGCAATCATAAAAGTTAACTGAGTTATTCAGTATTATGTGACCCACATCTTATTTGTATGTAGCAGGAGCCAACACAAGTATCACATCACAAATGCACAGGAGCATCAGCTATCTCACCAGGACACATCACATGGATGCACAAGTCTGTTTCACTGAATAACTACAAGAGATGGGAGTGAATTCACCTTCTGGAGTGATGATATAGTGGGAGTCCAAAGAAATTACATGTCTTGGATCATAAGATGTAGGAGCAGAATTAGGCCATTCGGCCCATGAGGTCTGCTCCTCCATTCAACCATGGCTGATATGTTTCTCAATCCCATTCTCTAGCCTTCTCCCCATAACCCTTGATCCTCTTACTAATCAAGAACCTGTCTATCTCTGTCTTAAATACACCCATTGACTTGGCCTCCTCAGCACTCTACAGAGATGAGCTAAACATATTCACCAACCTGTCTGAAGAAATTCCCCTTCATCTCAGTTCACTCTGGGGCTGTGCCCTTGGGTCCTAATCCCTCCTACTAGTGGAAACATTGTCTCCACATTCACTCCAGCCAAGCCTCTCGGTAAGTAAGTTCCAATCAGATCCTCCCTCATCCTTCTAAACTCCATCAAGTACAGACCCAAATTCCTCAACCACTACTCAGATGACAAGCCCTTTATCCCTGGGATCATTCTTGTAAATCTTCTCTGGACCCCCTCCAATGACAGCACACCTTTTCTGAGGTACAGGGCCCAAAACTGTTCACAATATTCCAAACGGGGTCTGGCCAGAGCATTATATAGCTATACACTCCTGCTCTTGTATTCTAGCCCTCTTGAAATGAATGCTAACATTACATTTGTGTTCTTAACTGCCAACTGAACCTGCAAGTTAACCTAAAGAGAAAACTGAACAAGGACTCTGTGTTTGAAATTTTCAAAGTCTTTCCCCATTCAGAAAATAGTCTACACCTTTGTTCTTCCTACCGAGATGCATAACCTCACATTTTGCCATTGTGCATTCCATCTGCCACTTTTTTGCCCATTCTCCTAGCTTATCCAAGTCCTTCTGCATCCTCCCCACTTCCTCAACACTACCTGTCTCTCCACCTATCTTTGTGTTATCTGCAAACTTAGCATCAATTCCCTCAGTTCCTTCATTCAGATCGTTAACATATAACATGAATAGTTGTGGTCCCAACACCAACATCAGTTTTTTTCACAGATTTTAAAGAATTGTGCAAGATCTAGCAAAACAAGTCCACGCACTCCAGAAGAAACTAATTTCAGTTTCTCTGATGCTGCTTAAAATTATCATACTGTATTTATAAATAATGTATTACTTCCTCCTCACCCAAGAAGCCAATACTTAGGCCCAAATATAATTGTTTTGTGAGGAAAGCAAACTTTTGATAAAATTAAGTTTGTTTCTGATGGCATTCTGCTCCTATATCTTACAGTCTTATACAGCCTCAGCAGTGCAGCCCTGTTCTTACATTCTAGTCCATTCAAAATTACTGCTAGCATTGCATTTGCCTCCCTAGCTGATAACTGAACTTTGATGTTACCCTTAAGAGAATCCTGAACAGTGACTCCCAAGTCCCTTTGAGCTTCAGATTTCCAAAGCTGTTCCCCATTTCAAAAATAGGGGGTGGCACGGTGGCTCAGTGGTTAGCACTGCTGCCTCACAGCACCAGGGACCTGGGTTTGATTCCAGACTCGGGCGACTGTCTGTGTGGAGTTTGCACATTCTCCCCGTGTCTGCATGGGTTTCCTCTGGGTGCTCTGGTTTCCTCCCACAGTCCAAAGATGTGCAGGCTAGGTGGATTGGCCATGCTAAATTGCCCGTAGTGCCCAGGGGTGTATGGGTTATAGGGGGACGGGTCTGGGTGGGATGGTCCAAGGGTCAGCGTGGACTTGTTGGGCTGAAGGGCCTGTTTCCACACTGTAGGGACTCTAAGAAGTTCTAAGAAATAGCTTCCACCTCTATTCTTCACAGCAAAGTGAATAACTTCACACTTTGCCACATTGTACTCCATTTGCCACTCATTTGCCCATTCTCCTAGCCTATTGAAGTCCTTCTGCAGCCTCCCCACTTCCTCAGTATTACCTCCACCTATCTTTGTGTCATCTGCAAACTTAGCAACAACGTCTTCAGTTCCTTCGTCCAGATCGTTAATGTTTGACATGAATTGCTGTAGTCCAAACACCGAACTCCAATATCTTGAAAAAGACTCCTTAGTCCCCACTCTCTGCCTTCTGCTAGCTAGCCAATCCTCTAGCTATGCCTGTATCTTGCCCCCTAACACTCTGCACTCTTACCTTATTTAGCGATCTCCTGTGTGGCATCTTGTCAATGGCCTTCTGGAAATCCAAATAGATCTCATCCACTGGCTTTCCTTTGTCTAACTTACTCATTACCTCCTCAGAGAATTCTAACTGATTTGTCAGGCATCGCCTCCCCTTGAGAGAATTTTTTCTGATTCAATTGTATGAACATGCACTATGACAGGCAGGGCTCAGTTGATACTACTCTCGCTTTGAGTCAATGTGTCACTGAGACCAAGTTCAGCTCCAGGGCTTAGGTGCAAACACCTATGCTGACATTCCAGTCCACTGGTGAATGTGCCATATGCCAACAACAAACCAGCCTTGACAAGTGGACATTACCTCGAACAAGAGCTGGACAGTTATCCTTGGGTCCCTGGTGCCTATTTATCCTTCAATTGACATCACAAAAAACAGATTATCTTTCACTGTGTGCAAATTGGCTGCCATATTTTCTACAAAGGGAGAGTAATTACTCTTCTTTCACCAACAGTAAAGCACTTTTTAACTGTTTTATTTTCATTTTCACTCTTTTCCTAAGAAACTGTCTTGAAAAAAAACATAAGACCAATCTGATAATATAGCACTCTGCTCTGGATCACTAGGTTGCATCAGAAAATCTGTGGGGTCTTGGAAAATATTTATCCTTCATCACTAAAACAGACTTTCTGGTCTTGACTACATTGTTGCTGCAGTACCTTGCTCAGCACAAACTGGCTGCCATTTTCTTGCAGTAAAAATAATGACCAATGCAAGATACAGGCTATTAGACTAGACGGGATTGAGGTTCATAAGGAGGAGGTGTTAGCAATTCTGGAAAGTATGAAAATATATAAGTCCCCTGGGCCGGATGGGATTTATCCTAGGATTCTCTGGGAAGATAGGGAGGAGATTGCAGAGCCTTTGGTTTTGATCTTTATGTTGTCATTGTCTACAGGAATAGTGCCAGAAGACTGGAGGATAGCAAATGTTGTCCCCTTGTTCAAGAAGGGGAGTACAGACAACCCTGGTAATTATAGACCAGTGAGCCTTACTTCGGTTGTGGGTAAAGTGTTGGAAAGGATTATAAGAGATAGGATTTATAATCATCTAGAAAGGAATAATTTGATTAGGGATAGTCAACACGGTTTTGTGAAGGGTAGGTTGAGCCTCACAAACCTTATTGAGTTCTTTGAGAAGGTGACTAAACAGGTGGATGAGGGTAAAGCGGTTGATGTGGTGTATATGGATTTCAGTAAAGCATTTGATAAGGTTCCCCACGGTAGGCTATTGCAGAAAACACGGAGGCATGGGATTGAGGGTGATTGAGCGGCTTGGATCAGAAATTGGTCAGCTGGAAGAAGACAGAGGGTGCTGGTTGATGGGAAATGTTCATCCTGGAGTTCAGTTACTAGTGGTGTACCGCAAGGATCTGTTCTGGGGCTACTGCTGTTTGTCATTTTTATAAATGACCTGGATGAGGGTGTAGAAGGATGGGTTAGTAAATTTGCGGATGACGCTAAAGTCGGTGGAGTTGTGGATAGTGCGGAAGAATGTTGCAGGTTACAGAGGGACATAGATTAGCTGCAGAGCTCGGCTGAGAGGTGGCAAATGGAGTTTAATGCAGAAAAGTGTGAGGTTATTCACTTTGGAAGGAGTTACAGGAATACAGAGTACTGGGCTAATGGTAAGATTCTTGGTAGTGTGGACGAGCAGAGAGATCTCGCTGTCCATGTGCACAGATCCCTGAAGGTTGCCACCCAGGTTGATAGGGTTGTTAGGAAGGCGTACGGTGTGTTAGGTTTTATTGATAGAGGGATTGCGTTTCGGAGCCGTGAGGTCATGTTGCAGCTGTACAAAACTCTGGTGCGGCCACACTTGGAGTATTGCTTACAGTTCTGGTCGCCACATTATAGGAAGGATGTGGACGCACTGGTAAGGGTGCAGAGGACATTTATCAGGATGTTGCCTAGTATGGAGGGAAGGTCTTATGAGGAAAGGCTGAGGAACTTGAGGCTGTTTTCGTCAGAGAGAAGAAGGTTAAGAGGTGACTTAATAGAGACATACAAGATGATCAGAGGATTAGATAGGGTGGACAGTGAGAGCCATTTTCCTCGGATGGTGACGGCTAGCACGAGGGGACATAGCTTTAAATTGAGGGGTGATAGATATAGGACAGACATCAGAGGTAGGTTCTTTACTCAGAGAGTAGTAAAGGCATGGAATGCCCTGCCTGCAACAGTAGTAGACTCGCCAACTTTAAGGGCATTTAAATGTTCGTTGGATAAACATATGGATAATAATGGAATAGTGTAGGTTAGATGGGCTTCAGATTGGTTTCACAGGTCGGCACAACATCGAGGGCCGAAGGGCCTGTACTGCGATGTAATGTTCTATGTTCTATAAGCCACACAGCAACCTGTCATGTATCGCACAGGTTGTGCATCAACAGACCCCTTCAAAGACACCATGTAGGCATTGAAATGCACAGTTCACACACAACAGAAAGAATTTAGAGGCAGCGTTGACAAGTGACTACATTTCAGCAGATACCCCATTGGCTAGAAAGCACTTTAGTATAGCCTAAGGATATGAAATAAATGTAAATGTAAGTTCTACCTTTGCTTTTCACAGACTATTGAATTCCTGTCCACTTCAGGGACAGAATGTGCCTGGAAAAAGGCTCCAGTGATGTGATTGCAATATCTCCTAAGCTCCAACAACCCTTCAAGCATGTAACACTCAGGGAGAAGCCAATCGTACCATTTTGTCACTCTTCAGATCCCTGGCTCATAAAACACTGTTATTCTAATCCTCAATCCAGAAAATAGTTTCAGTCCTGGCACTCACAATAGATATATCACACATATAAAATGCATGTCTTGTGCCAAATGACACAAAAGTGACCAATTTAAACACTCAACCACTTGAGTTCATTCACCATTCGCTAGAATTCAGCAGCTACATCATCTATCAATACTATTGTGACTGTTCCTCACATACCTATGCCTGATCCCAAGTAATCACACTGACCTGTATCATTAATTTGATGAATGGAGATAGCAGGCTCACTGGGCAATCACTTAATTTACTTATTAGGGGCAGGTTTCCTGAGTACTTCCACAGGAATCTAATGATTTATAATAAATGAATAATCATCAATAGAGTGCACAGCAGAAAAGTTCAGAACAAATAGCACTTATATTATCTACAGACATGGGCAAGATTAATCTTCCAATTAGTTAAGAGTACAGTAATGAAACAAAATTGTACTTCATCAATCATTACCGCTGGATGGTTTAATAGAATAATGTGATCCAGCCGGCTGATGATCAGGTGCTTACATTAGATATAATCTCACAATTAAAAAATGTCATTTATTTGAAAAAGGCTTGTACCAGGTTTATTCTGTCTTAAAGGAACTGCAATGGTGAGAATACTACAGAAATAGACTTCTGAATGAACCTAATGACTCAGCTATCATTGTGGGATTTAATTAGCACTCTAGTATTTAATGTCTTCTGGAATGTGGGGTTTAAAGATTGCAGCCTCTTCACACAACACTTACATTTGATTAAAGCTCCAGCGTAGGCCTAACTTGAACACAACTGTATTAACGGGTATAGGGCAGGATCAGGCATGGCTGTACTGTTCTCTGTAATTAAAGATCACCAGGCTTTGGGCACAAAGTATAGTCCACTTGGCCAAAGCACTGCGGGTGCCTGTTAAACCAGTTTCTAATACAATTTTGGGAGTGGTAGAGGAGGAAATAATCAGAGGAAGGGCATCTCCTTTGCAATCAGTTCATTTTTTCCTAATTCAGCAACATTATTTAATTTCTCTTCGTTTTCCTGTCTTTTTTTAAAGTCCAAAGTTCAGTATGACAAGTTCATTGAGCAAGATTGAGAGCTAACACAATGTCATTCTCCACGTCTGGGACACGACAAGATTCTGTTGATGTGGATTGCAGTTAATCCTTTCGCTGCTGGATTATTTCTGAAACATAACCTCAGAAACTCAACCCAAAATCTTCATACATGCATTTCAGTGGTTTCTAAAACTAAGTAATTCTTTGAGACCGTACAATTCTGTTTTAAAGGTTATTAGCTGCCAAATCAAAAACAGCCATTTCAAAGCCCCTTTAAAAATGACTGAAGTTTTGGTTTGTCAGCGTACATTGTGATACATACAATACTTTGAAGCTGTTAAAAGCAATGATCATCGGTTGATCCCAAGGACTGTGTAATGACCAGAGTGGCTGCTGATTAAGGTGGAGGGTTTGCCAGAATGGACATTCATGGCTGCAAGAAAGGTATATGGTGTAATTTCAAACCAATGGACTAAAAATGTTTACTTCCATTAAGAATATCAGTGTTTCTTCAAAAAGCCCCATGACTTGAACACAATCTCTCACAGAAGGGAAGCCAACATAATCCAGGCAGTGCATTAAGTGATTTGGTTTGGCCAAGTGGACTATATCTTGCGCCCAAAGCCTGGTGATCTTTACTTATAGAGACCAGTACAGCCATGCCTGATCCTGCTCTTTGCCCGATCCTGCTCTATGCCCATTTATACAATTGTGTTTAGGTTAGGCCTACACTGGAGCTTTAATCAAGTGCTGATGATCCGTTATAGGGATGTGATTCACAGGGATTAAGGGATTAAGGGATAAGGGGGCGGGGGGTGGGGTAGTGGTGGGAATTAGGGGTTTGAGCTCGATGATCAGCCATGTTCATACTGAATGGTGAAGCAGGCTCAAGGGGTCGAATGGCCTACTCTGCTTCGGTGTTTCCTTGTGCCCAGAGATTATTTCCTAGCAGGGGACAGGAAGATATTATCAGCTTGCTACACTCCCTGAGATTAAATGCTTGCTTATCAAAAGATCCTTGACACATTAACCTTTAAAAAAAATTGTCCTTCTTTTGCTCTCTTCTAAAGGTTTCTAAAGGCAACACATACATACCTGACAAGAACAGTTAGCAATGACTGGATACTGTCCTTTAATAGACTTCTCAGAGATGCCACTTTCAAGCACTTATAGTTTGTGCATCGCTTCATTCACTCCCTATATTCTGCAACTACACTCAGGATTTTACCCACTATGGGGTTAATTGTAAACACACCATCCTAAGCTGATTAAAACAGGATCCCAAGCAAGGCAACGATTTTATAAATAATAAATCCTAACGGTCCCAGATGAATTACAGAAGCAGCTCATTACCCCTCACCATCGAGCAAACAAGCACTATACACAATGACCTAATCGTCCACAAACAAAACAGAATAAAACACTCCAGATTTTAAAGCTCATGATGAATCAGTGTTCCATGTAAATCTGAAAACTATGCATTAGCAGCGACCAAAGAACAAAAATTATGGCTCTTAGTTTTAAGGGGATCTGGAAAATGTCTGTCTGACATTCAACAACATGTGGAACATATTTTCAATGAGCCTTAAAACCCAAATCAATTTAACTTGTATGTCGATGAAATCTTATAAACAAAGTCAGTCAATGGATTCAGAACTAAACCAACAATGTAGAAAAGTCTATTGTTTGGCAAGCCATTTTCAAACATTTGGTTATTCTTGCATTTAGTTTTGCCAACTAACCCTTGAAGGCCAGTCAATTTAATCCATATTTAGTCAAAAGGGGAAGGATAGATATTTTGCCAAATGCTAACGTGTTCAGCAAAATCTAAAATTAAGCACATTAGCACCTGATTAAGAATGAAGTAATGGCAAAGGAACTTAATAGAGCTTTGGTTAACAGTGTTATAATACATGATTGTGTCCCCAAAACATTTCTCAGCTGCTGGCTCTTACATTAGTTTTGCTTTGTAGTTTCAACATTTGTTACATTGCAGGAATATTGTGGCCAAACATCTAGCTTAGAACCAAATAGCCTGTCCGTTACCAGATGCCTTTGTATGGGGCGTTACCCCCCTTATACACTCCCTTATCCCTTAATCCCTGTAAAATACATCACTATAAGGGATCGACAGCACTTGAGCTGGAATGCATTGCCTGGATCATGTTGGCTTACACCGTTAAGTTCTGAGAAGCTCTGGGCTACAAACACATTCCTTTTCCTGTCCGCAGCACCATCAAAGCAGCGAAAATACAAAAGATGTTTCTCCATATTTCTTCCAAAACCCCACTCTCCAGTGTTCCTCAAACTGCATGAATCTCCAGATGCAATAACATGACCGTATACATGACAATGTTACCTTGTACACAATGATGCCATAAGCCCACCACCACCCTATGACAAAATGATGCCCAGTTTTCATGGCATTTGAAATTGGGCAACCATACACAGATACTGTTAAGTAGAGATAACAAGGTATGGAGCTGGATGAACAGAGCAGGCCAAGCAGCATCATAGGAGCAGGAAAGCTTGACGTTTTGGGCCTAGATCCTTCATCAGAAAACAGCATTGTGCACTGTAGCATTGTGTTAACAACAATCACTCTGCCTGTGCAGTCACTTTAGTCCAAAGGGTGTCAATTTGTGACATGTTCAAAACCAATAGGGAGCTAGGGATGATAGCCTGAAGTATTTTTCCACTGACGACAACTAGCATAGAGGCTTTAAATTGGATCTTTACTGCGGTAAAATGTGCCCAGGAGCTTTACTGGAACATTATTTTTCTGGGCTCAGTATTTGTTCAACAAGACTTGCACTCGCCTAGTGCTATTCATGACTCCAGGGTGGCTAAATGTATTTACAGTCAATGAAGTTTTTTTTTTAACAAAGTGTAATCACTGTTGTAATGTTGGAAACACAGAAGTCAATTTACAGGAGCAGGTCTCCATAAACTGTACTACAAAGACTGGATAATGTTTTTCCAAGTTATATTGATTGAAGGATAAATATTGGCCAGCAACACCGAGAGCATTGCTGCTTTTCTTCATAATGGGATCTCAGAGAACTGCATGAAAAGGGAGGTGAGGCCTCTTTTCACAGCTCACCTGAAATATTACAGCTCCTAAACGTGTAGCAGTCCCTAGTTTGTGGTTGGCTTACACTTGGAAAAATATGTGGATATACTCTCAGGTAAATTGTGGCCTGCTCTGGATCAAGAAAGTTCTTATCTCTGAAAGAATGCCAGCCATCTAAGTCTCAGGCCAGTATTCTAACATGTGCTTAATAAAACAGATTTGTTGTAGTCTTCCTTTTATCTGAGTGACTGAGGTCAGACTCCAGTAGGTACCTTCAAAACTCCTTCATTTACACTTTTGTGCAATCTGCAATTCTAAGTCAGTGCACTTCTCTCTGCTATAAAGTTTTTCACCTCTCTTCTCAAACTCTTGCACATGACAACTGATTTCACTGTGACATCGTCATACTCATCACCATCTCCTTACTCTATCTTCCCTCTATGGTGGAGTGAATTATCAGCATAAATGCTTATGTTGAAGTGGCAGGAAGAGGTTACAAACCTTGAGAAAGAATTCAGTTTAAGGTGTGCCTTAGGTAAGAGAGAACTGGGAAAACCAAATGGGAGGAAACTTTAGAGCTTATAGATATGCAAGAACCCAGATTGGAGGAGAGCAGAGCACTCGGGAGGATGCAGGGCTGGAGGAGATGAGAAAGATTACATCTTTCTTAATGTTGATGAAAATCATTGGCAACACAACTTTATCCCGTTTGTCCATAGCCAAAATTCCAAAAGTTTAGATAAGAAACGGAAATTTTTTTTAAAAGTTGGTAACCAGTTATTGTTTTGCTCTTTGAACGGTTTCTTTTAAACTAAGTTGAGTCATTGCTTGTAGCAAATGAAATGTCCTGATGTAGAAATCATGACTGTTTCAGGTATAGAACTGCTGTCATACCTGTTAATTAACTTTACCATATGAGATAAAAGGAAGACTATAATAAATCTGTTTTATTATGCACATGTTAGAACACCAGTCTGAGACTCAGATGGCCACAGTTGATATTATTTCATAGCAACATCAAGACATTATCCATCCTGTTTCACAGAAGATAAAGTATGAGGCTCTTACAGCTCAGTGGTAGTGTCCCTACCTCAGGGTTGGGAGGTGGTTCAAGTTCAACTTGCTTTAAATGTGTGTTATAATATGTCTGAACAGGCTGATTAAAAATATCAATAAAGCATGACATTGGTAAAATATCCCATTCAGGAAGGATAACACTCTAACCAGGTCTGACAGCTGTCGCAGTGGTGTTATATACATTACTAAAACTAACCAAAGCTAAACTTGTTTCTTTTGCCAGATAGTTTGCAAGAACCTGAACTTGGTGGCTGTGGTTGATTGTTATTCTTTATTAAAAAAAGTTAAAATGCTAGAAATACACAGTAGGTCAGGCAGTATCTGTGGAGAGAGAAACAAGAGTTAAGGCTTCAGGTTGGTGATCTTTCATCAGATCTTTCAGCATGCACAGCATCTTGTTACTATCAAGAGGGACCAGTTACATGCATCCAGTGTCTGTGTTCATCATTATCTGCAAACATCCAGAATCCATCTTGGCAACAGAAAAATCATTTGACCAGAAATTATCAGAACATTAACTCTTACCACATTTTGGCAAAAGCCAAATCCCACAGAAGGTTGTGCTCTTTGAGGCCGAGCTAGTTTTTTCACATTATTGTCCCAAACTCACCTCGTTAATCATCCACCATGCTCCTACAGTGCTTCTCTCATCCGATGCTAGCCCAATTCTCCCACCTGCAGTGGCCAAAAGTACTCACACTGGCCAGATATCCCACGATCCAGTAGGATCTCTGAGGCTGGTGCCATGTTTGGAGGGCTATTGTGCACCCAGTCAAGCACTGGCAGTCAGGAGCTGTCCTGCATGGTTCCAGACATTTGGTTCAGGCATGGATCAGAAGGGGAAATTGATTCTCCAGTTTGTTGATAGTCACCTGGAGGACCCATTGGTGGTACAGAGGAGTGCCAACCTCTTTCCAGGGGTCTGCCAGAGGAAGCCACGCCATCAAGCCTTGTCAGCCTGATCCGAGCTTGCCACCCAGGTCACAGCAATCTCTGTAGTCTGGAGAAACACCCAACAGTGTGGGGAGAAAGGTGAATGACCTTCTCTGCTCAATCAGGCTAAGTGCCACCATCTGCTTTCTGCTACCTCAAACTCACTCCATCTCAGAAGTCATACGACACCAGGCTAAAGTCCAACTGGTTTATTTGAAATCACGAGCTTTCAGAGTGCTGCTTCTTCTTCGCCTGACCTGGTGTCGTGTAATTTCTGACTTTGTCTACTCCAGTCCAACACCACATCATCAGTCCGTCTCTGTGACTGCACCCATGTCCCACCAAGGCTCATGCTGTGCCACTCTTACCATCACATGCAACATCTCCCCTCAGCTGGTCTTGCCACCCCTGACTCTACTCCCACCCCCCGCGCCAACATTTTCCCAAGACAGACAGACAGACACACACACACACACACACACCCCTCATCCAGCGCCACCCCTCCACACCACCACCGCCGCCCCCCACCCGATCCCAGGTCACCCGAGTGACGTGGTCCACTGTTTTTACTGCTACGCCACTACCTCCCTCACAAATAGTGGAGGATCTGATCACACCACGAGCAGCATAAAGGCAGTAGCTTGTTAACTTTGTTAAACCTTTATTGTATCCAAATAACATCAATTTAATTTGATAATCAGCAGATTATTGGGGCATGCTGTCAAATATTCTGCCCTTTGCTTGCATGCAAAATAAGGAACGTGAGCCGTACTACAATTAACAGAAACACTGTACAATAGTGAGCATCATCATCACAGTTTATTCCTCAATCAGTCACCTATTAAGAAGGAAAGTGGCTGAGAAAACACTTCCCACAGAGCAATAAACCCACTCATTGCCAAAAGGGCCTTTCTGTTCATTGATTTTCTTTTGCCCAGCACAGCATGTGCTGCAAAGTTACACTGACTGGGAAGGAGAGCTCCACTTCTTACCCACTGTCTTCATTAACACTCAGGAATGCCATGTCATGTTCTGCTACTAAGGAAAGCGGAGGTGAAAGAAATTAAGGGAAACAGTAAGTTAATGTTCCTTATGTTAAACAGCTTAATTAAAAGGTTATGATTCAAGAAGTTACAGTCAATAGCAGTAAAGGAAGAAAGCTAATTGTGGGGCTAACTGTACTTTCTTTAACTGTCAGGGGATTTATAAACCCACTTTAATGGTGGTAGAACACTAAACTCTTCGAAAAAGATGCAGTTTAATTACAGGATGTTTGAAAGAGAACAAATATTTAAAATGTAAAACCACATGACCTGGTGGTAATCACAAAGCAGCTGCTGGGACGTAACTTCACTTCAGTGCATAGACCCGTTCAATTTACTCACCTATTATTCCACTGCAACAAAACTCTGCAGAATTACTCACATTAGTAACAATCTAAATAGCTACAAAAGATTTCAAATGGGTTACCAGTGCAACTCTTCGCAACTTTCATCCTTGACTTTCTCGCCTGGGAATCAGAACATTAAAGTATTACTCCTGAGAGTTGACCAATATAGACTGACATTGCAGTGGAGGACTACTGGAGTGTTGCAATGTCTGAGGTACCATATTTCAGATGGGAGACTAAAGTGAGCCCCTGACTTCCCTTTTAGACAAATGTAAAATATCCTTTACCAACAGTTGAAGAAGAGCAAATGAGTTCTCCAAGGTAATTCTGTTAATTATTTATCCCTAAAACAGCAGCAGTGTACATGCCATTATTGTATTGTTTTTTGTTGTGGGTCCTTACTATACATAAGTTGTTTGACTGGTTATCCCACATCAACACGGAGAATCCACTTCAAAATTTTTTTTTACTGTAAGGTGCTTTGGGATACCGTGAAAGACTCTTTATTAATGTAAGCTTGGTCTTTCTTTTAAATACGGTCCACAAGATAGAACAGTTCCCATCTCCAAAAAAAAAATGGCAAATCGGTAAACTGGGATAAGGAAAGGCAAAGTGAAACCACAGGATGTTCTAATTCCTGAAGCTCATGGAATTTCTCTTAAGCACAGCTTTGTTAAGTTTAAAATGCAAACCTCATTACAGATAATTATGATGTGGAAAATTTGATCAAGAGTAGACCAGGTTTCCTGTGACTGTTTTTATTTCGGAGTCTCCCACCCATCATTAAGTATCACCTATTACAATCTGGTTGTATACCTGAGATAAAAGGTACTGCAGATGCTGGAGAATCCGAGATAACAAGCATGGGGCTGGATGAACACAGCAGGTCAAGCAGCATCATAGGAGCAGGAAAACTTGACGTTTCGGGCCTAGACCCTTCAGGGTTTAGGCCCGAAATGTCAAGTTTTCCTGCTCCAATGATGCTGC
>JAHRHZ010000066.1:3572320-3631693 GCA_024137785.1 Ginglymostoma cirratum
ATTCAGAAATTTCTGAAGAAGGGTCTAGGCCCGAAACGTCAGCCTTCCTGCTCCTCTGATGCTGCTTGGCCTGCTGTGTTCATCCAGCTCTACACCTTGTTATCTCAGATTCTCCAGCATCTGCAGTTCCTGCTACCCCTCAGATCTTGAACACTTCAAAATCTGCCATCTGCTACCATAGCCGAACTGGGTGCACATTCACCTCTGCAATCAACTGGTTGTGGAATTGAAACATAAATCACAAGCACCTTTCCCTAAGAATCAGTTACTGGTTGAAGAAATGAGATCTCTCCTTTCAAGCTTGCAACCTTCAACCAGCCAATGTCAGTGACTGATCATTCACGTCACAGTTGTTTGTAGGATTTTGCTGTTTGTGTAAAATCATTCATTGTATAACTGTCACTGCATTTCAATGCAGTTAATTGTATGTGAAATACTTGAAGTTAGTGCGAACTGTAAAGTGGTATTTAGGTGCAAGTCTCGAGGTAATCCACTTCCAACAGTTTACTAAAAGGCACTGCCCCAAGAAACCCAATCTCTGGTTTATGCTACTCTAACCCGAGGAGAGTGCTGTATACAATTTTTAAAAAGTCAGAACATTGAAGCTGACGGTTCCATGTTTTATTTCAGCTGTTTTGTAAACTAGTCCAGGCAGATTGACTGCAGCAGATAAATCAATACCTCCTGGATCACCTTTATCTCATGAACTCTGATGTAGTGCATCCACCTGAAACATTAACCTGTCTGTTCTCTTTACAGATGTTGAAAGACTTCCACTGTATTTACAACATTTACTGTTTTCCATTAACCTGTTGGGCACTCAGCTGTCTTTTCCCAAACACATTTCATTATATTCAGTTGACGGATTGTGTCTCCATTGCAGAAAAAAAAAGCAGACTAGTTGACTTCAAAATGGCCACCCGCACGTGCGGAGAAGTGGGCCATGACGTCAGCACCCATGTGTGTGCAGACCAACCCACTGTGGCCAATGCTGGAGGAGAGCTCATAGAAGTCAACCAGGGGTGATAGGGCCAGGACCAAAAGCGGAGTCTCTTCTTCCCAGTGGTCTAGTTGTTGCCACCCACCATAATTATCCACAGTGAAGGGCAGAACACAGGTGCAGGGCCCAGCAACGTTCACAGCGTGTGCAGTGCCTGTGCTGGTCTTGGGAAGTTGCGAGTTTGTTGGATCCACAACTGGTGAGCTTTGGCCCAGGCGGAGCAAGTGCCAAGCAGCTGGGCAGCTCTAGAAATATACTATGTAGGCCACAAACCCATGAAAATAACTTGAAACAGAAAACAAATAGCAGCTGCTATTTCAATGGTCGATTTGAACAGAAGAACGTAAAAACTGGAGGGTATCCAGCCCCTCAAACCTGTTTCACCATTCAATACAATCATGGTTGATCTCATCTTGGTCTCAACTCCATTCTCCAGCCCACTCTCCATAACCTTTCAACACAATACTAGTTAAAAATCTGTCTATCTCCTCCCTAAATTAGTTCAATATCCTGGCATCCATCGCACTCTGGGGTAGTGAATTCCACAAATTCACACACACCCTCCTCATCTTTGTTTTAAATCTGCTACGCCTTATCCTAAAACTATTCTAGATTGCGCCACAAGGGGAAACATCTGCTCTACATTGACTTTGTCAATCTCCTTTAGCAACTTATATACCTTAATTAGATTTCCTTCCATCCTTCTAAACTCCAGAGAATATAAGCCTAAACATAGCACTGAAAACCAGTGTTTCTGCACATGCATAGGCACTATGCCACCTGACAGTGACATTCATAATAAACACAACCATTAATTAAATGTCAAAATCATTTATTGTGTCCCTTTGTTAATGCTTGGAGCTTGCCCATTGCAACATTAAGGCAAAAGAAAGAAGTAAACACGATAATTATTATAATTCAAGTACATGTGAGAGTATCAAATCAAAAAGAACTTCAATAGCAATTCAAAATGGTTCTCATCTTATTTTCTGAGAGAAAAGGCTAGACAATTTTCTGAGAGAAAAGGCTAGACAATCAATTAAGTGGCCAGAGGGTCAACAGTGCCAATTGCAATCTAAAACCCAGGTCTGAGGGCTATCTTTTACATTGTGCTGAACAGGTACATAGACCCCAAACCCCTTGTTTCCCTTTAATGTGCATGGGGCTTTTCATGTCTGAGTGTTCATGCAGTCTCTCCCGCTTCAAATGTAGAGGTACCTAAAACTTTGTGTAGGAGGCCAAGATTAGTTTGCAAAATGTCAAGTTTTGTTATTGTCTTTGTTTAGTGATTTCAAGATGGCAAGAAACAACTAAGAATCATCCCATGTACAAGACAGAGTTTAAACTTATGCAGATATATTAGCCTTCTGTCATGCAAAAGATGTAACCTTTCTACGGTCGAAAGCGGTCCATGCTAAAGCATCCAATTAAAGTGGCATTTTGAACAGCCTTGGTTGAACACGTTACAATTACTTCACATCATGGCAACAAAAACCATACTGATGGCTCCTTTGAGCAGTGCTGCACAGGGAGCTAATTGTATTGCTCTACAATACACACATGTTGTTTTCGGCTTAATAAAGTGTGTCAAAATTGTTTGCCTTCATCCTTTTGTGAAGGGTTAGAGTTAGGTATTCATTCATCTGTCCTTAAAATCTAGTTTTATTGAACTCCTTTAGTAATCTGATTTTTGAAACCATTCGATCTATAACTGGGCTGCAATCAGAAATACTTTGGCTCACTAAAATGAATAGAAACATGAACAATAAACAATATCAAATTACATGCAGCAGCTAGGTACCGTGTCAGGTTTATTTATCGTTACACATGAATATTTCAAGATGACAAATGGAAGTCGTAATTGGCAGGTATCACCCAAATTAGAACAGCTCCTCGCTTTTACGAAATTTCCCAGAAAGCAAGAATAAACGCTTTGAAAGAAAAACCCTGAAATTCTCAGATATGCAGAGTAGATTAATAAAGAGGAAGTGAGATTACTGTTTGTAGTGTGACATCTCAAGACTTCAGGATAAAGGCTGACCAAAAATTTTTTTCAGATGCTGTCGTTTTTAAAAAATTGTTCATGGAATTTGTGGGTTGCTGTCTAGGCCAGCATTTATCGACTGTCCAAAACTGCCTTGAAAAAATGGTGATGAGATGCCTTCTTGAACTACTGCAGCCATTGGGCTGGAGGGTCACCCACAGAGTTATTCAGAAGGGAGTTCCAACATTTTGTCCCAGTGGTAGTGAAGGAACGTAGAGCTATTTCCAAATCAGGAATGATATGCGGCTTGGAAAGGAACTTGCAAGTGTTGGTAGTCCCATTATCTTCATCTTCTTTGGTGGTACAGTTTGCAGGATTGAAAAGTTCAGTTGGAGGAGTCTTAATGAATGACTGTAGTGCATCTTATAGATGTTACACACTGCCACTATTTTGCTATGTAGTGAAGCGAGTGAATGCCTAAGGTGGTGAATGGGGCATGGTCTCTTTTTGGAATGTTGTTATTGGAGATTCAGTAATGGTAATGCTTTTGAACATCAAGGGGAGATGGTCAGTAACTGGCACTTGTGTAGCATGACTGTTACGTGCCACTTATCAGCCAAAGCCTGAATGCTGTCCAGGTCTTGTTGCATTGAACAGAGACTGCTTCAGTACCTAAGGAGTCATGAATCATGCAAAACATTGTTACATCATCAGCAGATATTCCTACTTCTGACCTCATAATGGAGGCAAGATCAATAACGAAGCAACTAAAAATGATTCAACCTCGGAACTACTACCGAGAGGAACTCCTGCTGTGATGCCCTAGGACTGGGATGATTGATGTCTCACAACCACAACCATATTCCTATGTGCCAGGTATGACTCCAATTAGCTGGGAGGTTTCTCCTGCTTCCGCTTCTGCTTGGGCTCTGTGATTCAGTGAAATCTTGCATGATGTAAAAGGCAATTACTCTCACCCCACCTCTGGGTTTAGCTCTTTTGTCCATTTTTGAACCAAGGCTATTATGAGGTCAGGAACTGAGTGGTCCTGGCTGAACCTAAATTGACCAGCAGTAACAGGTTATTTCTTTGCAAGTCTAACTTGATAAAACTTGACAACTCCTTCCATCACTTTGCTAATGATCATGAGGAGACTGATAGGCTGCTGATTGGCTGGGTTAGATTTTTCCTGCTTTTTGTGGACAGGACATATGTGGGCAATTTTCCACATTGTTGGGTAGATGCCAGTGTTGTAGCTGTACTGGAACAGCTTGGCTAAGGGTGCAGCATACTCTGGGACACGCCTTCAATACTATTGCTGGCATGTTGCTGCAGGCCCACAGACAACCTAACATAATCATACTTACAGAATCATAGCTTGCATACACCATCTCAGGCACCGTCATGCTATCCCTAGATATGCCCTATCCTTGGCCTGTAAGGACAGCCCAATCAAAGGTGGCAGCACAATAGTATGCAGGAAGGAGTTGCTCTGGAAATCCTCAACATTGACAGCAGACACCATGAAGTCGCACAGGAAATAAGTCAAACACACGCCACAAAACCTCCCGCTGATAACCAGGTACCCACCACTGTCCCCATTCCGCACCCCTGCACCCCCCTCAACCAGCTGAAATCCTCCATGTTGAACACCACCTGGAGGAACTGCTGACGGTGGCAAGGGTACAAAGTGTACTCTGGGTGGAAAAGGTCAATTGTACATCACCAAAAGTGGTTTGGTAGTACCACAAGTGACTGAACTAGCCAAGTCTTAAAGGACATCACTTCTTTGCTGGACAAGCGGTGGGGAACCAACAAGTCAATAATTTACTTGACCCCATCTTCACCAATCTATCAGTCACAGATTTGTTTGTTCATGACAGTGTTAGTAGGTATGAGGTCTGCACAGTCCTGGAGATAACATCCTGCCTTTACACTGTAGATATCCCCCTTCATGTTGTGTGATACTATCACCGTGCTGAATGGGATACACTTTGAACATTTCTATAAACTCAAAGACAGATATCCTTGAGGTGCTGTGGGCCATTAGCGACAACAGAAATATGTTCAACTACAAACTGGAACTTCTTGGCACAGTGTATCTCCAGCTCTACCATTACCATTAAGTTGGGAGATCAGCCTTGGTTCAATGAAGAGCACAAAAGGACATGCTAGGAGCAGCACTAGGCTTACCTAAAAATGAGGTGTTAAAGTAGCGAAGCATACAAGATAGGACTACTTGCATGCCAAATAGCAGAAGCAGCATGCAATGGGCAAAGCTAAGCAATGTTACAACCAAAGAATTACATTTAAACTCTGTAGTTCTTCCACATCTAATAACGAATAGTAGTGGGAGCTTAACCAACTAACATGAACTGAAAGCTCAACAAATATCCCCATCCTCAATGATGAAGGATGTGTTAACCCCTTTAAGAACCATGAGGAATCAAAAATTAATCTCCCTGTGGAGATCATTGAGTATGTGTTCCCTTGGTAACAAGCAATGGCCTGCCTAGCTAGAACTCATTGCCTGGGCCCTTTAAAAAGCAGACCCAGGGATGGGCCAGCAGAACCGCCAGGTCCACTCTAGGAGGAGTCTATGTGTGCAATGAGAAGCAATTCTATTTTGGAGTTCAATGATAAATAATGTTCATTGCGAGTTGGCCTTCCCGAGTTATTGTAGGGGATCTCAACACATCACTACAAAGATCAATTTGCATCTGTCTTTGGCTAGAAGTGTTGAATGCATGATCCATCTCAGCTTCCTCCTCTGGTCCCCAGTATTGCGAGTGCAAATCTTCAATGAATTTGGTTCACTCGAGATGATAACAAGAAATGGCTGACAATTCTTGTTCCTGCAGGTGTGGGTTTGGAGTCATGTGCAGCTAGACCAAGTAAGGATGGCAGATTTCCTTCCATAACGGACATTAGTGATTGTCCAGGAATTTCTAGCGGCTTCCACTTCCCAGTATTGAAATATTCCCTTTCCAACTCTTTGAGAAAGAATATTGTCCACAGTGTAAATTACTCCCTTGGCATAGGTTTAAACTTTTGTGCTTTTAAAAAGAAAATTTATTTTGCTAACAAGCCACATTATTAATCACACTAGAGCTGTACCACACATCCCCGTGGCAACACCCCACTTTCAACTCTCCCAAGGATTCACAATAAATAAACGACTATCACCTTAAAAGCAGTGGAAAGTAACAATTACACAAATTCAAATGTGAAGGGACAACGTTACTTTTAGTTTAATATGCATTTTACAACAGCTTAAAAAAGGGCTCGTCAGAATATTGGAGCCTTGGGACATTCATGAATAGCTTAGAAAAGGCTTCTCTCCCCTGGTACAGGCCACTCTTTGTACAGCAGATGAGCAGAATTCAAAATTACTGTAATCACTGTCAGACAAATGATAATCATGATGAACAGTTTAATCATAAAGTCAACAATAATCAAAATTATGACTCATTTTAGCCTGCTATTATGGAAATACTGATTATCTCTATAACCTTATTACCTGCTTAATCATGTCAAATACACAACTGGGTTATTCAGCAGTCCTTTCCCAATTACCATATTCAACAGAATATAAGAGGCATTTTTATGACACTTCAATGGGGCAGCAAGAGAAGGGCAACACACTGAGAAAGAAATTACATACAAAAATCAGATAGTGGAACAGGGAAACAGCTGCTCCCTCCTGCTCTCCACATTGTGCCGCATCAGTGCAAGAAAATAACATGAGGGGGAAATGAACAGACGGATGTATTAATAGGGTAAGATGGAGTAAAGCAGGAGGCAGCTTTTGTGGAGCAGGATATACCTCAGTTTGTGTGCCATATAAGTCTAGATAAATTATGGAGAAAAGTGAAAAGACTCTGGTCAGGACCTGGTTAGTTATTACTTCTGGCTTTGGAGAATGGAGAAGGTTGTATAATTGTGACAATTATAAAGAACACGAAGCCAGTAATCTATTGACTGGTGGTTGTGGGCAAACAGGATACAGACTGCCAACTGTAGTTGGCTATCTTACAAGTAATATAAATAGTTCACAGAACATTCTTTTCTATAAAAGCTGCTGACAGTAAAGCTTCTAAATAATTTTTCTTTGATACTGAGAGTTCTGAGTGCAGACAATTAATAGCCCATATGCTGTTTAGATGTTAAATGATAACCAACATTAATTTTCTTTGCTTTTGGAAACTGTAAATGGAGTATTCTTTATACCTGTGTGAAATATTAAATTTATAGAGGGATCCTTTGCAATACTTCCTGAAGCATATTAAAACTCTAGTTAAGCAAAAGTTACTGTGACAAAAATGAAGGTCTTTTGAAAATCTAGATAAATTACATCCATTACGTTATGCTTGGTGTTACCTCTTCAAAAGCATTCAATTTGATTGATCGAGCTAGGCTTTTCCTTTCTTTATGGTTTTTAAGATTATTTTGTACTTTTTCCTTTAATAGGAACTACATTATTTCTCCTACCACCAATATTAAGCTGACTGGTCTACAGTCCCTGAGTGTGCTCTATCATCTTTATTGAATATATTTGGCAATACAACTTTTCAGAAACTACACCTTTTTCCAACAAACTCTTAAATATATATGACAGCATCTCTGCTATCTCTTTTCTAGATTCTGTTAAAATCTGGGGTGCAATCCATTCTAGTAATGGGTTTAATCATCCTTCAGTTGGAATGGCTTGATACTTTGCTGTTTAATGCAATGATATAACTTATTAACTTCTGATCTCACATCCAATGACCCTTCTCCCTGGATAATACACAAGCTAACTTTTAAAAATACTTCTGCTTTCATTCTGCCCATCCACTGATGTTCCTATTTCCACCCTGACTTTCAATAAATATATGTCCATGGAATATTTTACTTAAATTTGTTAATTTCAATTCTATTTGCTTCATGTTTTGACTTTTCTTCAAAGCACTTTGTATTCTCAATTGTCATACTGTCCCCTTCTAAGTACATATTTATGTATTCCTCTTTCCTTTTGTCTTTCCTGATCCATAATGTCTCATGACTACTTGTCTTTTTTAAGCAGGAGATATTTTCACTGACTTTGTAAGCCACTGTCTTAAAAGATTCCCCAGTGCTGTTCAAAATTATTGACCATTTCAACTTTCAAGTTCTATTCTCAGCCCCTCAAAAGTGACTTTTGTCCTATGTATTACCTTGGTCTTTCTCATGCTTATGTCCAGTTCAATTAGTATCTCAAAACATATTGTATTCTGTCACGACTGCATGAATGTTCCTCTATTTCTTTCATCTACTTTGGTTAATTTCCCATTAATAGATCTCATCATAAATTTGCCATGTTGGGCTTACATATTGGGTTCAAAGTGAGAACTCAATTTCTTTGGTCCTTTTTCCTAACTTTCCTCCCCAGTTAATTTCAGGATGGTCAAAATCACCCATGACCACAAATCTAAACTTTCCTACCAATCTTTGCAAAATAATTTCACATGAATTGTAAAACGTTAAGCCTCCAGCTCCGATTCCTGTGGCACACCACTTATTACATCTTGACAAACAGAAAATTACCCATTTATGCCTACTATTTCATGTTAGCTAGCCAGTCTTCTATCCATGTCAATATTTTAATCCCTATACGATGTTTTTCCGAAATCACCTTTAACATAGTACCTCATCAAATGCCTTATGGAAATTTAAGTACAATGCATCCTATGGTTTCCCTTTATCAACAGCACATATTACTTCTTCAAATGAAATCCAATAAATTGGTTAAACATGATCTTCCTTTCACAAAACCATGCTGCCTCTGCATGATTATTTTTGTCTAATATAGTTACAATAATATATCATGAAATTACATTACTTATCTACATGGCAAGTAGATGTCTAAATGGCTTTGTGGGATACATTGTCACTCTGTCATCTTGAATGGCAATCTTCCAAAAACTAGCACTTAAGCATCATAAAGCTCCAATTTCAATTGACTTTGGCTCATGTAAGCATCAATTAAGCAAGGAAAGCAAGTTAATATTTCAGGGCATCTTGTAGCCAGCGGGTAGTGCTCTTGCCTCCGAG
Source organism: Ginglymostoma cirratum (assembly GCA_024137785.1). Classification (NCBI taxonomy): domain Eukaryota; kingdom Metazoa; phylum Chordata; class Chondrichthyes; order Orectolobiformes; family Ginglymostomatidae; genus Ginglymostoma; species Ginglymostoma cirratum. The sequence goes on from JAHRHZ010000066.1 coordinate 3,581,377, forward strand.
TCAGAAACTCTGGGTTCAAGCCCCACATTAGGACCTGATAGCCAAGGATGGTCCATTATGTGCCCAAACAGGATAAGCATCAATTTGCAAATTTGTCCAACCAATGCCAACGGCACGCCATAACATGGCTAGCCATGTGATGGAAAAAAAGTTGGAGGCTTTGCCATCACTAATCAAAGCTCCAGGCTAGATAATAGCCAAATGAAACTGGCCCTATTAACACATGATCACACCAGTTAACAGAGTACTAGATGCATTCCGTCTTTATGATCCTCAATAATATACAACTCTGACATTTTGTGGGGCCAGATCACTTAGTTTGCTAGATGACCTTCATGGATCGGATTGTTCCCAACAGGGTTGGGATAGAATCACAAATAATCTCCTTGCTGTATCCATGGTGGAGGTCATGGCACTGTGAGGCGGACCTGCCTCCTGGCAGAATAATAGAGCTGAAGTTAATATTTGAGAATTGAATCAATTTTTAAACACCAATATGAGAGACTACTAGTCCCTTGACTAGATCCTGTCAATGCACGTGTTGTAGAACAGCTTTATGCAATTACTACTGTCCTACATACACTTCCAAGGCTGCCAACAGCAGCAGGCTAAGGGCTGAATAAATTAAACTCTGTAAAGAGCATCTCTGTCACTAAACACTTAAGTCATCAAGTATTTGCTGAAAGAATGGCAACTAGTTGAAGTCAATGTTTACAGCACTTGTTGCTACAGTGCTTTTATGTTGCCATTTCACTTGGAATGGAGGAAATATTGATTGGAGGCAGTGACCCCATCAGTAGCAATGTGTGTGTATTCCCTACCACAACTTCCAGTTCTAGGTATTACCATAATAATACTCCTTGCTATTACCCCTATCAGACATTTCAAAGATCAATCGGAACACAGACACAACTGGATAGTTAAATGGAGTAGATGATTATTTGGGGAGAAATAGTGTGAAAGGGTCTGGGTGCAGAGTCAGGAGTTAGGCACGAGGTAATGAGGCCTGCTTGAAACACCACGACGGGCTGAATGGCTTCATTGTGCACTGTCACAACTCTTGTCTTTCTGCGTTGTAATAACGTGACACAATGGAATGTGAAAAATTATGGGCAACAGGGAGCACTACATTGAGAAATTCCAATCTGCCCTGACAAACTCCCTGGTGACCACTGTACACAGTTATGCCAGCTTTTATGATGCACCTGCCTGAAATGTAAGTAAATTACTGACTGATTGAAAATGTTCTGACCTTCAAAAAACAATGCCATGTTCTAAACTGTCAGAGTCCAATAATGACCCTAACTCCAACTGTTTATTAGCTCATGAGGATTAGCTACTGAAATATCCCAAGATGACACCAGCCTAAGAAGTGAGAAAATCTTAAAACTGCACATTTGGATCACAAACTTAATTATGTAGAGGGAGGGCGTGTATCATCTACGATATGCGAAGGTGTCATGTTCTCGTTACTGAGATCCTATGTTTTAAAAAATCTCCCATTCTTCTCAACTGCTCGTCGTACGGATGACTTTTTTAGAACTGCACTGCAGTGACAAAAGCATGCAGTTCACGACAAGCAGATTTCCACCGAGTTTTGCCGAATGGAGATTAGGGCCTAGGAAGGAAATGCTTCAGAAGAGATTTTTATTTCATAAAACAATCTGCAGCAAACGTAGATGCAATTGTGTAAATGCAGGAAGTTGACCACGGGGGGGAAGATACAAAACTGTGAACAACGCACCCCTTTGAGTGAAAGAGCATGTGAAGAGGGCGAGCAAGCTAAGGAGCAAAAAGATCCATAACAGGCAGAAACCAAAAACAAAACAAAGGAAGCAGATGTACTTATCCCTGGGAGCTCTGTTAATTGGGGCATACACATACGCGCACATAGCACACTCCTGCTGAGGAAACCCAAGTTTGGCTGTTGGCCAGCTCATCCTTTGGGTAGGTTTAGTTCTATAGACTATCCACAGGCATTGTTCAAGCTGTGTAGATGGTCTATAAACAAATCTTCCTGATAAACTGAAGATCCATAACTGCTGTGCTGAGATTCTGTAGGAGCAAGAGATTCAGAAAAGATCTTGTTTTGAAAAAGGAATGCAGTTTGAAGTCTCAAATCTACTCATGTTTTATAGTGCTATTCTACGTGAAAAATGTTCAAGCATGCACACCATGGTGGATGGCTGGACTATTTTACATATTCCAAATAGAGTAGTTATTCTTCCTCACATTGAAAATATCTCATGTGTCTGCCAGTGTTCCCATAAGGAGGCACGCTTTGAACATTACCATCAATTCCCACTCCAAACAAGCCTCATATGCTTTCATTTAACCCAGCATCATTTTGGAGCTTTACGTGTCAATTTTTTTTCCCACTAGTTGTACTTCAGAAACTAAATTTGTCTTGTATCTATAAAGACACAGCTTTAATGTTTAGACAAGGTGGATTTCTTCCAACACTGATAAAGCCTGTCCAATGAGGCTGGTTTATGAGTGGAATTGTCAAGGAATTAACTTTCAACTGTCTAGGCACTGCTCATTTTCTCTAAGATACATATTTTGTATCAGACAGCGTTTGCAAACACAAACTCACAAAAAGAACTAAAATCTAAATCTGGGGCTGGAATAAATCCAAATATTGCTTTGCTATGTTTTACATTTAATGTAAGTTAAGAACATTTGAGCTCCCCAAACTGTGACACAATTTTAAGTTTTTTAAAGTAATATACCTCTACATTACACATCCACTTTTCCTGAGACATATGGGTTATAATGCCTGTTTTGAGGCAGCCTGAATAAACGGCAACACATCCACCTCAAGTGGGGAGATTCTTACGACAGGAAAGGCACAATTTTACAAGATAATTTTAACCCAAACCACTATGTGTCAGATCACAGTTATGTAATTCTGAAAGGCTTGAGTTTAGCTGAATTTGGTGTCAACTGGTACTGGCAATTTAACTATTTGTGAATTTGAGTTTATTTTGTTAGTATCATTGGGAGGAGAACTCAGGCTACATAACTGACTTCTGCATTTATATGAAGAAAATCAAACAGATCAAACAAAATGTTGTAGAAATCAAATTCTAAAAGGACAACGCGAATGGCTGCTCAGTTTATCAGACTTGCCAAGGGATAAGGCCAAAGCTGCATCCTCGAGTGTGATTTTAAGAAGTATTCATTTGCTAAAGATCTTTGAGTAGTGCTGAAACCTTATCACTTTCTGTATCTGATGATTGTACCTTGGGTGGATCTCAGTAGAACAGATGTTTAAAATGCACACATGACCTCCACTTAGCATCCAGATAGAAACTTTCCATATTATAAAGACCGCATGGGCAGAACCCTGTTTGGGAAGATGCCCGTCAAAAGGAGGGAATTGGGATTTTGGTTGGAAGAACTTTGTGAATAAAAGCAGGGTGATTCAGGCAGAATAAATGCCAACTGACCTCAGAAGATAGTCTCTATTACATCTGCAATTTATGCTTCATGCTGACTATGATTAACCTGTCAATTCATATTTAATTCACATTGATTCTAATTAAGGTTAAAGCAAAAGTTGCAACAAATGAAATCCTGTTCAGTAATCTCTTCATTATAACAGTCATTCAGTAAATCTGATTATTTGGTTTACAGATCCAATAAAAGGGGAACAGATGACCAATTTGCAAAAGCCACTTGAGTATCCTTGACTATAATTGCTCCATTGCCAGTGGTCATGCCTTCAGTTACTTCGACCCTTTTCTTTTGAATACCCTCTTTACACTTTTCACCTCCGTATCCTCCCTTAAAGACATTCTTAAAGCTAGCCCTGTTGATCAAGCTTTTACTTGTCTGTTCTTATACCACCTATTGTGACTTATTTTGATATTTTGATTTTTAATTCCTCTATTAGCACTGTTTAAATTTGTGGCTGTACCTTCTTTGATACAACAGGAGTTACGTATTTGAAGACATTCAAAACAAAACATCGGCTATTACTAGTAAACTGATCATTTCAATTCTTTTGCTTTTTCTCTCTCCACTCTCTCTGATATTCCTTGGCAATATCTGATCTGACTCTGTTAATCTTACAGGCTTGTAGAATTGAAACAGCAATGCTGATGTGACCAAAAAGCTGCTAAGGTCATCTGGAGCTCCCCTTTAACTGCTTCCTTTTGATAAAGTACGGAGGATGCTAGAGATCTGAAATATGAACAAAAGTGCTGGAAAAAAATTCAGTAGGTTTGGCCTCATCTACAAAGAGACGAACAGCATTAATGGTTTCAGTCCAATATGATGATTCTTCAGAACGGAAAAGGAGCTGGAGAATTGGTGGATTCATCTTGAAATGTGACATTTCACTGAGAAACTACATAATTAGAAAAGTTACAATTTCTTTAAAAAGTCTGTGGAATCTGTAATTGCCTTTAAGAATGTTTGAAAAAGGGTTTTAAAAAATTTGCATTAATTGTAAATAAATCAATTGTACTTGACAACCCTCAACCTGGGAACAGTACCAGAAATCACATGATACCAGGTTATAGTCCAACAGGTTTATTTGAAAATACAAGCTTTTGGAGCCTCACTCCTTCTAACACCTGAAGAAGGAGTAAGACTCTGAAAGCTTCTGTTTTCAAAAAAACCTGTTGGACTATAACCTGGTGTCGTGTCACTTCTGACTTTGTCCACGCCAGTCCAACACCAGCACCTCCACATCATGGAAACAGTACCAATAAGTTAAGATATCAATACCACATGATCAGAAACAAAGGATAGTCACAACCAGAGAAGCAGATGGGTGAAAGTGATCAGTACAAAGATGTAGACACAAGGAGCAAGTATTTGTTAATGATACCTGTGAAACTTCAGACAGCAAAATAAGAAACAGCACTCCTGACATATGCTGCATAAACAAATAACAGCAGACTGGTACTATTTTGGGCCACATTTGGAAGGGCCAAAGGGAGTCGAGGATGGGTGATACAAATGCTTGTGGATGCATATCACCCTCCCTCAGGTCATGAATTCTGATGGTGCAGCTTTCCAGAGCTCCTTTTCAACTAACCAATTTAAAAACACCTTCGGTTCACAGTTTGGCCACTGGTGGGAAAACATACAGATCACACATTATCTCCAAGAGCTCCCATCCCCTTTTTTGCCAAACAGCAAAACTGATTTTTCCAGACAGCGATTTGCTTCTCCTCACAAGAATTCTCTGTGCTCCTCTGTCTGCAATATAGCAACAATTTCAAGTATATCCTCTTATTTGATGTATCATGTCAATTAATTTGTGTGTATTTTGCATTGGTTGGTAAATTTTTCATTTGGGTGACATCTGGTTATTTTAGTTTGCAGTTTGCAAGACGTATGTTTGGAACAATTTCCACACACCACTGCCAGACATAAATCTTTATTAATATAAGTGTGCTGATTTCAGGTTGGATGGTGCAATTTGCCCCAGTGTTCCAAACTATGTTCCTGCTCAGAGTCACTGTATTCCGCTCCCAGTTCAGATGCAAACATGTGATTTTTTTAAAATATATTCATTCATGGATGAGGATGTTGCTGCTGCCCATTTGTTGCCCGTCCCAAAGAGTAGTGAAGAGTCAACCACATTGCTGTGGGTCTGAAGTCACATGTAGTCCAGACCAGGTAAGAATGGTGGCTTTCTTCACCAAAGAACATTAGTGAAAAGGGTTCTTTTATCTGACAATTGACAATAGATTCATAGGAATACTACTACCTACAACTTCTCCTCTAAGCCACTCACAATTCTGACTTGGAAATGTGTCTGCCTTCCTTTGGTGTCCGAGCCAAAATCCTAGACCTCCCACACTGACAGCGCTGTGGGGCTATGTACAGCACATGGACTACTGCAGTTCAAGAATGCAGTGCACCACCATCATCTTGAGGGCATCTAGGATTGGTCAATAATTACTGGCCCATTCAGTGATGCCCACATCCCATGCATCATTAACCACACTTGCAGCTTCCAGTAGTGACTTCTGCAGAAATCAGCAATGGGAGATTGCTCAGCCATGATATCGTCATACTGCATGCATACACTATTCCCCCATAAATGAATGAAATTTTTATTTTTGTTCACTGGCTGGGATTCAGAAGATACCAGTGAATTGTTACTCTTTGCTGAGGTTTTCCCTGGAGCCCCATATCTGGCTACTACTGAGGTACTCTGTGAACAGAGATAATGGAAAAAAAAAGCATTATCGTCCATGTGCTGTACATAGCCCCACAACGCTGTTAGTGTGGGAGTTCCAGGAGTTTGACTCTGACGCCAAAGGAATGCTAACACATTTCCAAGTCAGAATCCTGAATGGCTTAGAGGAGAAATTGTAGGTAGTAGTATTCCCATGCATCTGCTGCCTTCGTCCTCCAAGACAGCATTGGTTGTGAGTTTGGAAGATGCCGTCTGAGGAGCCTTGAAGTTCTACAATGCACCTCGAGTCTGAATTTCCTAAATCTATCCAATTCATTTCTCTGCCTTTGCTGTGATGACACAGAAATGGATGTTTTGCCTGGACAAGTTCGTCAAATTGCTTAATTTTTCCAATAGACCTGGGGCTTTAGTCCACCCTGATCACCACATTCCCAGCAAAGCCCCACAACAAAAAATGTTGGCAAACTCAACATGTTGGAGTGTTTCACTGTTCTGAGGAAAGGTCACTCGACCTGAAAAGGTAACTGTGGATTTCTCTCCACAGATGCCACCTTAACTACTGAGCTTTTCCAGCAATTTGTGTTTTTGTTTCTGATTTACAGCATCGACAGTTCTTCCTGTTTTCATAAAGAACAGCTGCTTGGATCAGGTGTCCAAGGCACCCTTACTCTTTTAGTACTATCATACGCAAACAAACAACACATCAGGTAGTTGAGTGGGATCTGGGGAAAAAAAACAGCTCTCCAGTGGTTACCTACTGCCTGCTATATTTAAGTATCAATAAAACACCTTTAATATCATCATTTTTACATGTGATTTTAAGAATAGTTCTCAACTCAATCATATGAATAGAGGAAGCTGAGTAAGCTGTTCAGCCCCTCAAAACTGGTCTGTCGTTCATTTACAGCATGATTCTAATCAGTCAACATTTCATGAAGAAAAACCTCTGAAATCTTTATGATCCAAACATGCAGCATTATTGTCAAGACAGACAACCCATCACTATATGAAAGAAAAACAATTTTGCATTTAGTAATGCTATCTTCAAGATAGGGAAGTCTAATCCAGAAATCTGTGATAATATGCTCTATCAATGATTATTCCCCCTAAAGATCAGCTCCCATGCTATGTTACTGTAAGTTTTGAATTTTACTTAACTGGCAACTAAAGATGTTCTCTATAGTGTTGATTTGAAAACCATGCAATCATGATGAGTATATTGAACAAAGAATATGCAGCGCACGCTCTCTATTAACCGGGAAGCTATAAAAAATTTGCATTAGATGCAAGATTGTGGAATATCAAATAGCTGGTCCATAATAGTGCAGTAATATGAGATGATACATAGGCTGAAATGAACATGCACTTTATCTTGGAAACTCCTGGATTAATGGACCGTGGAGCCGTCTTCAGTTCTCCTGCCTTGTTTAAGTAATTTTTTTTTCAAATTTCCCTTCCTATCTCCTGTAGTACATTGCACGTCTCTGTTCGTCTGCAGAGATCTATTGACCCATTCCAAACAATTCAACAGTAACATTTCCACATTCATCCACTCCCACACCATCCCCCAGCCATTCCCAAAGCGAGGCCCTGACATAAATAAGGCCTACTTAGATACATAAACAAAATGATACCAAAAGAACAAGAAGCAACAACCCCTTGAATCGCTGATTAATTCCTCTGCAGTTACTATAATGACACAGAAATGGGACGTTTTGCTTGGACATTTTAATCAAGCAGTTTAATTGTTGCTCCTATAGTAGACCAGGGGCACTGGCCCACTGACTGCTGTCGCCACTCCCTCTACATTGCCAGCACTTCTGCCTCCCCCAGGAAATATGAGCCATTTGCAACTCACCCGGTGTCATTTCCTCATTCTTAGATTCATGGTCCCCATCCAATTGCCCAACAGTCCCATAACAAAACACCTGAATTCTGTGCCATTGTTTCACCTGGGGATCCAGCTGACATGAGGGGATTACGAACACATGGTCACATCCTTGGTGGCACACTGCATTTGCTAATACTGAGCGATGCTAAAAAATCACACACACAAAGGGCTTCAACTAATTCCTCCAGAGAACATGTAAATACTGAGCCGAGAACTGTGTGGCAGGTTTACTTTCTTTTCCATTATCTCTGTTCACAGAGTACTTCAGTAATAGCCAGATAAAGGGCTCCAGGGGAAACCTCAGCAAAGGGAAACAATTCACTGCAGCAACAATTCACTGGCATCTTCTGAATCCCAGCCAGTGAACAAAAATAAAACTTTCATTAATTTATGGGAGAATAGTGTATGCATATGCGGTATGATGATATCATGGCTGAGCAATCTCCCATTGCTGATTTCTGCAGAAGTCACTACTGGAAGCTGCAAGTGTGGTTAATCATACATGGGATGTGGGCATCACTGAATGGGCCAGCAATTATTGTCCAATCTTAGATGCCCTCAAGAAGATAGTGGTGAACTGCATTCTTGAACGGCTATAGTCCATGTGCTGTACATAGACCCACAACGCTGTTAGGGTGGGAGTTCTAGGATTTTGACTCTGACACCAAAGGAATGCTAACACATTTCCAAGTCAGAGTCCTGAGTGGCTTTGAGGAGAAATTGCAGGTAGTAGTATTCCCATGTATCTGCTGCCCTTGTCGTTCTAGAGGGCATTGGTTGTGGGTTTGGAAGATGCTGTCTGAGGATTGAGGTTCTGCTTGTCACCTCCAGTCTGAATCTCCTAAGTCTCTCCAATTCATTTCTCTGCCGTTGCCACGATGACACAGAAATGGGACGTTTTGCCGAACAAGTTCATCGAATTGTTTCATTGTTCCAATAGAACAATGGGGCTTTAGTCCACCCTGTCCTCCACACTCCCAGAAAAGCCCCACAACAAAAAATGTCGGCAAACTAAACATGTTGGAGAGTTTCACTGTTCACTGTTTGTGAAAGTGGAAGCAATGTATCTTTATACAACCTGCACAACTGCACCAGAAGTACCAAATAGTGTCTCAGAGGTCTACAGCACAGGAGAAGGCTGTTGGGCCCTGGATGTAGTTGGTTCCTTTCAGGGCAAGCACAGAGGGAACAGTTATATGTCCTGCTAGCCCAATCAGAGATGGAGTAGGAAACACACGAGGTTTGTGGGGACTTGCCCAAGCATTAAATTGAAGAGCTGAACGTGTAAGGACTGTGTAATGTACTCTGTAAATAGATGTTATTTAGTTGAATTAAATTCTTGTGTTTTATAAATTAACTAGCAGAGCCAAACTTTGAAGTTATTACAGGCACATTGAGTCTGCACTGGTCAAAAACAACTACCTATTTCAATCCCATTTTCCAGCACTTGGCCCATGGCCCCGAATGCTTTGGCATTGCAAGGGCATCTAAATACTTCTTCAATGTTATGAGGACAGGAAGTGTGCTCCAGATCCCCATTACCTACGGGGTGAAAATAGTTTTTCCTCACATCTCCTCTAAACCTTTTGCCCTCTACCTTAAATCCATACCCCTTGGTCATTGATCCCTCCTCCCAGGGAGGAAGTTTCTTCTTGTCTACCTGCTCTATACTCCTCAATTTTACGCATTTTAATCATGTGTCCCCCTCATCAACCTCCTCAACTCCAAGGAAACAATCCCAGTCTGATCAATCTCTCTTCATAATTAAAACTCTCCGGCCCAGGTAATGTCCTGGTAAATCTCTTCTGCACCCTCTCCACTGCTATCACATCCCTCCTATAATGTGAACTCCAGACCGCATACAATAATCTAGCTGTGACCTAACCAATGTATACAATTCCAGCATAAACTCTCTGTTTTCAAACTTCATGCTTTAGAAAAATGTCCTCGCGGCACGGTGGCTCAGTGGTTAGCACTGCTGCCTCCCAGCACCTGGGACTCGGGTTCAATTCTACCCTCGGGTGACTGTCTGTGTGGAGTTTGCACATTCTCCGTGTCTGCGTGGGTTTCCTCCCAAAGTCCAAAGATGTGCAGGCTAGGTGGACTGGCCATGCTAAATTGCCCATAGTATTCAGGGATGTGTAGCTTAGGTGGGTTATAGGGGGATGGAACAGGGTGGGATGCTCAGAGGGTTGGTGTGGACTTGTTGGGCTGAACAGCCTGTTTCCACACTGCAGGGATTCTGTGATCTATGATAAACCGTGACCAGGGGTTTTCTTGCCCCTGAGGAAAATAGGGAAATCTCCATTTTAATACCTCAAAGCATACGAATGACTTAAATATAATCTTTTGCCCTTCCTCAAATTTGTACCAATAATAAATGGAAAGATTGTAGGATCATGCATGGTTGTAAAGTGGATTTGTAAGTAAAGATCAGGGTCTCTTTCACCTGCATCTTTCTGTAATCTGGAAAATAAACAGATAATGAATGCAGGTAGCAGTACAAAACATAACTAACTTCATACCCAGTGTATAATCCAATAACTGTAATAATTCAGAGGAAACCATTTATTATAGGTTTCAAAACACTCATTTTTTTATTACCTTATTTCAATACATTTAATAAATGTCATCTGGAACTTACAAAATTAACAGTGAAAGATTTTTTAGAAGGTAGTGCCTGCTGTGGGGACAGAAAAACACATGGTAGATAAATGAATTAGCAACTACAATGTGTCTGTGGTTCAGGTAATAACTTTAAGTGTCTTTTATCACAGCTCTCCTTAAGGAAACATTACCAACCGCCCACCTGAATGATGTCACTGATGGAAATGATCAAAGCACTCATGCCTTGGAATGTGCAGTAGGTTGGCATCAACACCGTGAGAAAGAGACATTTGAAAAACTCTTCAAAAAAGATCATTAAAAGCTGGCTGCCTTTGTGTGTCAATCGAACAGAAGTGTGATCACAGGCTGACGTTCAGAAGGGAGTGAAAGAACTGTCAGTAAGAATCAAGCGCTCTGCAGTAACAGGGATTTATACTTGGAGAGGCCGCTTTAGATAGAATGGCCTGTTGTGAGAGAAGATTCTTCTATAGGATGGACAGTCAAACAGTTTTTTTTCCAGTAGGTATAAATCATTCATGTATTAATTATACACCATACATAGCTTTTCCTTCCCTCGTCTTTCACAGCAATCGCAGTCACAGAGTTACCTTAACTCTTCTATCAAACCACAAATGAGTGCTCTTCTAGTAATGCAGGCCCATTTTCACAGACCCTATCTACGTACAAACCATACAGACATTCAACGCACAGCAATTCAAGGAAGCAATGTTACTAATCAAAAAGGAGACACCAAAACACGATCCTGATGCAGGCACCATGCAGTCAGGATTCACACTGGCATTTTAATCAAATTATGGAAACGTACATTATCGTAAATGCAAATCTGTATCAAAACATACCATTAATTCATAACATATCCCTGAGAATTCCAATGCCCAATAATACATAAAAGTGGCAGGCGTCAAACTTTTAAAAAACTGGACGCAAACGATGCTATTAAAGTGGCCATTTCAAATCACAAGACTGTTGTAATTTGAGCTGTAGGCAGTAGCAAGTCTCGAACACAAACCACGCTTGGAGAAGAACCTTAAACTTGCAGCATGCTGAGGGAACTATGTCAGCTCCTGGTTATAAAGTCAGATAGAAGTGGTTTGCAGACAGTTCCATCAGAAAATACGGAAGGAACAGTTCAGCCTGCCTGTCAATCAGACATGGAAACCAAGTGCATGTCAACATGCAGCAAGGTAAGTAACCACAATATGTTGAAAGCAGGTGATTCCAATAGAGAAGAGGACTCACATAACCCATTTCAACTTCAAGCTCAACTGGGAAACAACCTCCTAGAAATCCAACCTTTAGGAAACCTCACACCATGCTGAGAATTGCTCATTTTACAAAAAACTCATTTCTACTTCATAGCATCAACTGACCATAATTTGTAAAAGTGTAAGCTCTTGCCTTTTGCCAAAGTTTGTGTGTGTGTGTGTGTGTGTGTGTACACATGTAGCAATCAGCTGGGTAATGTTGCATTTTTTTTGGGATAAGTGACCGACGTGAATAACCTTTCAGTTTTTTTTGTTATACCAACTAAAGCTCATTCCTGAATATATCTAATTGGGTCCACACTCCAACGGTAAGAAAATACACATGGCTTTCATAAAAACATCAAAGTACAGAAGACGCAGGAATTCCTCATTCTGACACAGAAAACTCATACATGCCTTCTCTCAAGTGCCCGTTGGAACATCGGCACAGAATCAGCAGAAAACCAGGAAAATTTAGCCAATTACCGATCAAGATTACAGGGGATTATAGAACATAGTTCAGCACAGGAACAGGCCCTTCGGCCCACAATGTTGGGCTGAACATGACACCAAATTAAGCTAATCTCTTCTGCCTGCCCTTGGTCCATATCCCTCCATTCCTTGCATATTCATGCGTTTATCTAAAAGTCTCTTAAACATCCCTATGGTATCTGCCTCCACACCACCACCTCTGGCAGGACGTTCCATACTCCTATCACACTTGGCGTAAAAAATTTGCCCCTCACATCTCCTTTGAACTTTCCCCCTCTCACCTTAAATGCACACCTCCTAGTATTAGACATTCAACTCTGGGAAAAAGATTCTGACTGTCAACCCCACCTATGCAACCCATAATTTTATAGACTTCTATCAAGGCTCCCCCACCCTCCGCCACTCCAGAGAAAACAACTCGAGTTTTTCTAGCTTCTCCTTTATAGCTTAAACCCTCTAATCCAGGCAGCATCCTGGTAAACCTCTTCCACACCCCCTCCAAAGCCTCCACATCCTTCCTGCAATGTGGCGACCAGAACTGAACGCAATATTCTCTAAGTGTGGCCTGACCAAATCTTATAAAGCTGTAACATGACATGCTGACTCTTGTACTCAATTCCCCAACCAATAAAAGCAAGCATGCCACACGCCTTCTTGACCACCCTATCGACGTGTGTGACCACTTTCAGGAAGCCATCAGGAGAACGCTTTTGGAAACCTGAAGCAAAACCGTTTATACTTATTCAACAAATATTGCAACAATGTGAGATTGATGTTTGGTGTAACTTACTAGGCAAGTTAGTGGAACCAGACTGTGGATGCTGGAATGGATGCATTAAAATATTAAAGGGTAAAATGAATTGTTTATTCTGAAGCATAAAATGTTTATTTTGTTCTTGCTCAATGGAAAGCACTGCAAGCAATTCTAAGGTTTTGGTGGTGAAGGTCAGGAATAACATATAGATCTCAGAAACAATTCATCCTTTGCATGACAAAATAAACTTATGGCTGATTAGTACAGAAGATTTCTTAAAATTTAGACAGCTATGTCTCAAATTGTAAATTCACCCGCTCGTCATGCATCTAACAATTTAGGACACAAAGAACATAAGCAACAAACTCCAGTTATAACAGGGCAATTAATTCTCTTTCCTGATGGAACTTATTCCAGACAATCAGGTATCTTGGCAATGACTGGCAAGTACTTCAACTGTGGACAGCACACTATTGTGTGGAATGAGGTCCAATTTTGTTCCTTCTACCTTCAGCACAATTGTTGGGAAAAATCTCATGGATGTCGCAAAAATGCCACGCATTATTGTAGATTGCATTTGTTTCACTTACTTTACTCAGTGTTCTCCAGACCGCCAACTGTTTACAATGTTTAGGTTTATTTCTCCACAACGTTATAATTTCATTTTGCAAATTAGGATCCTTACCAGCAAGTGAGAGACCATTCTCCACTGACTTATACAGATCTCAATAAATACTTGAAAGATCATCTTATTAAATCCACAACCTTGGAAATAGCGGCTGAGGCCTCTGCCTGGGTAATAATGTTTCAGTAAAAGGCCAAGGGAATGATTACATGGATTATAATTTGTTGCAAAACTATATTCTCCTAGTGGATAGTAATGGCAATGTTATGAATAGTAAACAGCAAAATGCACTTTTCTGGCCTCCATCTTTCAAGTGTATAAATGTAATCAGCAATGTTTTGATCCCCTTGTTCTCCCAGCTTTGGAAATCCCTTGCAATGTACCTATAGGACCACCTACTGCAACAGACTTTCGAGAACAAATGGGCAACAGCTGTTAAATTTGATTTACTAGGAATTATTCGGCACAAGAGAAAGTCAGTTTTCTTCCTTCCAAAATATTTACCCCTTGACAATGGCACAGCAAATTAATCCATCTTGTGTAGGGCATCTTTGTCACTCTGTTAGGTCATTGGTCAAATGAGAAACAAATCCAGATTACATGCCTCGTCACATACCATGCAACTCCCAAGAATTTTTTTTGGTTCGCAGGTTCAATGCTGCTCTGTGAACTGCTGCTGATAATGTAAATAGTGTAGATAAGATTACTGTGCAATGGGACAAAGAAAACCTGTAACCTTTTCACTTGTGACTCTATCAAGTTCAATTAAACCTCCTTCCTAATCAACCAATTTACCAGAGAACCAATGAAAAAAACTACTGATTAGTTTATAGATTTTAGTAAACAATCTTATTTCCTTTCGAACTACCTATGGCTGCAACAATGTTCATCAGGAATAAAACAACACACTGCTAACCAGGCACTGAACACTCTGTAGCCCCAAGTATTGGCAGCACCTTGCAGGTCTATTGGCAGTAAATATGAACTGACTGAAGCTGAGCTGTTCCCATATTTGATCTTTAAAATTTCTTTTTAAGAGACAGAATAATGTGCATTTCCACTTCCTTGTTTTCACATTGACATCTATTATCACAGGCAAAGATTTGAACCAATGTTCAGTTAACTTTTCCACCATTCTCCCTGACAGAAAATCTCAATTTGTGTTGTTTTGCAGACAGCTGTGCATTCATCTGACAAACAGATAAAAGATGGAGGCTCAGCTATTCACAAAAATCCTGCTCGGTTTTCAAATTAGCAGGTTAACTGCACATTCCTTAATGCATCAACTCTCATTTCTCTGAGCAGAATTTCTCCACCTTCTATTAGCTTGAATACATTGGACTTACAACAGGAACACTGAAATGGGGGCTGGGGGGAGGTCACTTACTTAGATTTGCCTTGTCTTGGAATTTGCTGGATTTTAATTTACCCTCAGTAACGTAAACAGCGCAGTGGGCCCTAACATTTGCTGAGAGATAGGGAGAGAATAGTAATGGATGATGGGCATGGAGAAAAGGAGGTGGGGGTATTGGAGAGTGAGTACAGGTTTCCTAAATTTACTAAAGTTAATACCAAGATGCGTTATGAACATTGGAAAACCCAGTGACAATCAACAGGCAGGAGCAGAAAAGAGGGAGAGATTGTACAGAGGGAGGGATACTTGGATGTGGGCGAGGGGAGCAACTGGACGGAAGAAATTGTGGGGCTGTTGTTAAGGGAGTTGGTGGGGAGTGTGCTCAAAAAAGTGAAGAGGTGTTGCAGTTACCATAAGAAGTTTGGTGATGCAGTGAGGGATAGGGGAAGGGAAGAATTCAGCTGATCATGAGTGGGACAGCAGGTGACCTTGCTGGGTCTGCAACAAACATCCCAGCCCCTCCTGGTCCACAAGCAGTGCTGTAAAAACACTTACCTTATCAATGTACCCTTCTCACCTAAGAAAATCCTGGCTAAAATAGGCAAATAAAAAGACCTTCTAGAAATAAATGCACGGGCCTCCTTAAAAGCTGTGACTGAGTGGTCTCCTTGCTGACAGCAGATTGGCTACCTGAGGTAACATTAGAAGTACCATCAAATTAACCGACTTCAAATCAACAGGCTAGCCACTTAGTCAATTCTTCAGTCTTGTGCAAAATGAAATGTCTAAATTACACATGCTTCTGCACAGTATTAATGTGGAGTCTTTACAGTTGTTTTAAAATGTCATGAGGGAAAAAAAAATGACATTATCAAGAATTGTGCAATTATCAATTAAGATTGATGTCCAACAGATCACTGATGCATTCTAAATTTTCTGTTGGATATACTTATCAGCAGCACAACAGCAGATAGAAAGCAGCAAATATAAAAATTGATTTTAAGACTGATAGAGACAGAAAATAAATTGACTTGGTAAATGAACACTCATGATCACTGATAATTACAGTGGAATCACATCAGGAACAGCAGGAGGGTACCTACCCTGCATTGGGCTCACAAGGCCCATGTCAATACAACTGAGTCTCCACTGGTGAGCTACCTCACAGCTAAAAATGCAGAGAATTAGAAACTTTCAACTCAGCCATGAATTTACACTGGTTTCTGCGCCGTTTCCCCCCCAGTCCCCCAACTACAGTGTCAGGCCACAGCTCACGTTGACTTTTTAAGACAAATACAACAGAACCCTTAACAGCTAACTAGCCTATGGGTTTGCTGAGAACATGGCCTTGCTCTGTTGGATGATTGCTGGCATTATTTTTAAGTAAATCTATGGTGTTTGTTCATAAATCAATCTGGAAAACAAAATTGGCCTTCCCTCTTTCATAGAGTTGTGTGGGATCTTTAATATACGAAGACACACAATTCAGTTTCTTCCAAATGAACATTACAGCAATAAACCCACATTTTTCAGCTCAGGTTTAAATCTGGTTACCTTATCACTAAGTTCAGCTCCCCTCTGGCCATTCATTTAAGCTATATTACATCACATAACACCTTAGCGTCCTCTTCAAGCCACAGCTAAACTTCAAACTCTGCATCCGATTTACCACTACGACACCCAGCACTACTAAAACCTGTGTGTTTTTGATCTTACCTTGAAACGTAACTGCTCCATTCTGTGCCCCTTACAGTCACCTATCACTCATCCATCAAAAGTGTCAACTTTGTCCCCCCACAAAAAATGTCCTGCCTGTATTAGTTCACATATGGTCATTGCCTCAGCCTTTATTCCAACGCACAGGAGTCAATATCCTTGTATTCGTCTAAGCTCTACAAGACCTTGCACCATACCACCTCTAGAATCTTCTCCAGCCTTGCATTCCTCATAAAAGCCTTTAACCTTTCAACTCATGGCGAATATACATCCCTCTCCTTTTGCACCATCATTAATAGCAGAGCCATCATTGACCGCAACTCTAATCTTGCTAAATATTTTGAGCTTTGACTTCTCTTGGTTTAAATACACACTTTGAAAAATTTTTTCAGTCAAGCTGTTGTCTCAATAATTGCCTGAATACGGTATGTGTCATTTCCTTTTCACCATAATGTAGGGCGCTTTTTAAGTTTAAGCCCTATGTAAATGAAAGTTTTGTTGCTTGGAGAGAAGGTTGCTCTTTTGGGACACCACTCCTATCACTTGGTGTCTGCAAATATTGGGGCAATGAAGCTAAATTGAAGAGATAGAACCACATCTCATTATAATCAAATTTTTAGCATGCGCCCTTTCCAATATCTTTTGCAAGGGAAATCAGATAGAAGTGTCAATCTACAGCAGGTATTCAAAAACAACTTTCCTGAAGCTACCCTGGATGGAACAACTTAAAAGTAGTTTTCAACTGAGCACCTAATTTCTGCACTGGCTTCTCCATTAGTACAGCATCTGCACAACCAGCTAAGTCAGTCTGAAATTAGAAACATGCACGTTTCACAGTCATATATTGCACAGTCTTGCTTACTGGTTGAAAAACTGTTTGGTGTTCTACCCGTAAAATACAATGAGGCACACATCAGCGCTTTTCCTCAGAAGAAGTTGAATGGGGAGGGGAGGATTCATTTGACAAAAGCACATCTTCTCTAACCTGTCAGGTGCAGATGCCTCTACGAACCAACCATCACACAAGATGAGACTGTTCTCCGACTTTCTGGTGGGTCCTGAAAAAAATTATTTTTGTTGTCAAGTATTTAGAGCATGTGTCAAAATATCTGGCTGTCCCCAAATTTTGCCAATGAAAGTCTGCTGGTTTTACAACATTGTCAGATCTCTCTGATAGACAATGAAGACTTGAGCTGCAGAAACATCCATATTTCACTTACATGACCTTTAAGGCATTGAGCCCAAACTAATCTAAACAAAATTGAGTTTCACGTTACCACCATTGGTTTCTTTTTGAAACATTAGCAGAGTAAGCACATTATGTAGGTTTCAATGCCTGCAGGATAGTCATTTGCATCTTATTTTCAGGACCGTTTCTTCCACTAAATTCTAATGAATAGCATGTTAGTAAAACTCCCACAGCACAAAATGAAAAAAAAACAGGCCACGAAGTACATAGCATTACAAAATAGTGACAGATGGAGTTGGCCAGTCGGCCCTTTCTCACTGGATGTGTATTTATTCATTGGGAAATCTGACAACCCTCTTAAAGTTATGTTTTATCATTATGAATCAATGCTCCCTTGTCTGACATGCAGTATTAATTTAAAACAGTTGTCTGGTTTAGTCTTTTCCATCCCATTTTATTAAACCAATCCTCTTGGATGAATCTTTTCCAGCTGGATAAGCTCGATTTTCTCCAGTCTCCCTCATAACTCAAAATGTCTGACTTCGGGGATCACCTTCATTGCATTGTTCGGCATTGCTTTCAATAATAAATAACTCCCTTGTTTCCTGACAGTTGGAACCGAGCACTGTCATGAAGATGCAGTCTGAACCTGGACAGTGGACATGGCACCATTTCCAGTCTTGTTTGCAAATCGTTCTGATGTGAATATTAAATAAGAGCACAAACTCTACAAATACACAGCAGTAAGGAAGAAACTGAGTCAACTTTTCAGTTCAATGATGAGTTCTTTGCAATTTTCTCTCTGTATTTTGGATTCCTAGCATCTACGATATCTTGCCTTGTATCAATGTAATTTAACAATCGTTAATTGTCAATACACATTTGAGTAAGATTCAAGTTCCTTCAGTAAGATGGTGGATCTGAAATGATCTAGTATCGTTTTAATGAAAAAACTCCTGCATTTACACGGCACCTCAACATGTCATGCATGCACAACGATAACTTCAAACGCCATGTGCTGTTTTGCATGCAGAATCTCAGAAACAGCAATCCCAATGAAAGGAAAGCTATCAGCCAGGATAACAGGAAGATCTGTCTATTTTCAAAAAAAAAATTTTTGATATCCACCTGCATCAACCAAACAACCAGAGTCACTATTTAGAGTGTGGTCAAAGAAAATGCATTTTTTGGTGTCATCAAGAGCACACACTCAAAAAATCAAGAAAGGTTCGAATCTGCAGTTTTTTTTGACTCCTACCAGGAGCTAAGCATCCCTCTCTCCTCAGGATGCTGATCCACACAATGATGCAATATTTATCAGGACCCAATTTAATGGACAATTTCCAGAAGGTCACACCCTACCTTTGGCAGGAGTCATGTTTCGGACACGGTCTCTGTAACCGTGCAGGTTTTTGCTGAATATGAAGGATGCATCTGAATCTGATCAAAATTCCTATTCTTGCGTATGGAGGATGTGTTCTTTTTCTTGTTCTTTCATGAGGTGGGGAGGTCAGTGCATTTGCTGCTCATCCATAATTGCTCTTGAACTGAGTAAGTTGTCAGGCCATCTCAGGGGACACTGAAGAGCTGATCACATTGTGGTGGAATCACGTGTAGGCCAGATGAGGTCAGTATAGATTTTTCAAATGGATATTAGTTGGGTTTTTATACAACAATTGCTGATGGCTTCACGGTCATCATTGTAAAACAAAAATTTTATGTTCTAGAATTACTAACCAAATATGTGCGATCTGAATCTGCGCATTGAATACATCACCCTGGCCTTCTGGATTATTAGTTGAACAAGATTTCCACTACCATGAGTTGTGAGGAAAGGTCGCTGAACCTGAAACATTAACTTTGATTTCTCTCTACAGATGCTGCCAGACCTGCTGAGTTTTTCCAGCAATTTGTGTTTTGTACACTACCACTACACCACCTTTTCCCAGTAAAATATTTACTCGTACACTAGGTCAAGTCATGGTCATCGTCTTGGTGCTCCCGTAACTGATAATATAATCAGTTAAGATAGCAAGTGCTATCAAACAAAATTGAAAATTGAGCCAAATTTGGAGACTACAGGAGGGTGATCAGATTTTACTGTTAGGCAAGTCTGTAAGACTTTTTTGAAGATGTAATTAGCAGGGTTGATGAGGGAGTATGATTCCATTTTCCAAAAACAATAAATTACCACACAGGAGGTTATTACAAAATATTAGTGCTCAGCAGGTTAAGGGTAAGGTTAAGACTTCATATACGGCTCAGTTAAGAGGCAGAAATCAGACAGCAGGAATAAATGGGTTCAGAAACTGTAACTATTGCGGACATGCAAGGATCAATACATGGGCCTTAGCTATTTGTAATCTGCCTCAATAACATTCATGAATGTAAAACATCCCAAAGCCTGAAGATATGACACTATTTAGGAAAGTAAAGGGTGAACATAATGTAGAAGAGGCTGGAGAGACACAACAGGTTACTTGAATGAGCAAGAACATGACAGATGGAATACAATTTGGTGAAATATGAAGTTGTACCCGTTGATAGGAAAATAAAGCTGAAAGTTTTTGCATGGTGAGAGGCTGAAAAATGTTTGTATTCAGAGGGATGTGGCTATCCAGTAAATGAATCACAGAAAGCAGGAGTAGCAAGCAGTTAGAAATGTAAGTGGTGTGTTAGTTTCAGTTACAGAGGCCATAAGAGGAAGAAAATGTTATTTATCACACAGGCGTTTGTCAGGCCACACTTGAAGTACTATGGGTCGTTTTGGTCTCCTTACCCGAGGGTGATGAGGGAATGCAATGATGGCTCACTAGATTGCTTCTTGGGATGAAGCAATTTTTCCGAGGTGAGACTGGGTAGACTAAGCCTTTTTCCCTGGTGTTTAGAAGAATGAAAGGTAATCTATTTGAAATATATGAAATTGTTAAGACTTGACAGGGTACACACTGAAATGTTCCCCCTGGCTGGGCAATCTAGCACAATGGGGTCACAGAATAAGGAGCTGGACATTTAGAACTGAAATGAGGAGAAATTTTTTCACTCAAAGGATTGTGAGCATTGAGAATTCTCCGTCCCAGACAGCTGTGATTCCTTAGTTACTGAGTATATTCAGGACTAAGCTTCATAGATTTTTGGATACTTAGGGGATGGAATGTGGTCATTGTCTGGAAAGGTGGGTGGATGTAGAAGATTAGCCATAATCTTAATGAATGGCAGAGAAGGTTCAAAAGGATCTCATGGCCTATTCCTGTTCTTATTTCTTATGTTATTGCGTAAAAGAAAATTTGGTCAGAGACAGATTTAAAGAAGCACCTTATAAAGGGACAGGCAGCTCGAAAGGTACAAGTCTTTGTGCAGCACACACTTCAAATGGCTAAAAGTATAAGCAATAAGAACGTGCTGAAGGGAAGAGGGGCGCACAAGGGTTCAGAAATGGAGCAATACATTCTTTGGAAAGGGTTATGGAACAAGAAGCAGATCCAGAGATAGGAAGGCAAAGGCCTTTAATAGATTTGAACACCTGTAGTAATGTCCAATTATTTCGTACTTGTTAGCTGTATATACTTATTCTAATATGCTGTACTAAAAATGACTCTTTTTCCCAGGAGACCACGCCTGTCAACTAGTGCTACAACTAGTTAGAGGCCAATTTATAACACAGGCTATTTATTCATTCAAATTAACTTGTAAAGATACGGTAAACATTCATTATAATATTTTCACCCCGTTCCAAAGGCCTACCCACAAAGGAAACCAGCTTTAACTGCAGATCACTTGAACTCCATTTCTTATGTTCTAAGTTGAGCCCATGATAACAGCTACATATTTACGGACTGATTTGGTGTCACTCTTAGGTTCACTAGTGTTAGTGGTACTAGAATCACAAGTTTGTCTTTTCGGACGCCACTCCAAAGAAATAATGTAGGTTAACAGTTCAAAGCAATGCATCTCAGCATTGTGGGACTTGGGCATTATTGGAGATGCTAGCATTTGAATCAGATATTAAACTGAGACCACATTCATCCTTTTCGCAGGAAATTTCTCTGCACAACATTCATGCCTTCACTAACAAAGATCAAACAGATCCTCTGCTCAACCATCTCACTGTTGTTTGTGGGACCTTGTTATGCTAAAACTGCCTGCCACGTTTTCCATGGACTGCTGCTCTTTCAATAAGTGCCAAACGTTCGCAAAGGGTGAAGACCTTTTTAACTCCAACCACTCAGCAATACAGCAAATGGAGTTATACAAGAGATACAGCAGTTATTTCCAACTGGCAGGGTGATGGGATTGCAGCCAAAGCAATGACTAAATGAAAAGCAGAAGCTTCTGCAGTCTGTTTGAGTCTGTTGCAACACTATCTTTTTTCTGAATGCAAAACTCACGGCAACTCAACTCCAAATCCCCATTTTGAGTCCACAGCCAGATTCGATTACAATGGCAGAAAGTTGCCAAAGATCCTTAGACAGCTCCTTCCAAACCTAGGAGCAACACTATTTAGAAAGACAAAAGGCAGCAGAGACACAGGAACACACCACCTGCAATGTCCTCTCAAAGCCACACACTTTTTTGACTTGGAAATATATTGCCATTCCTTCAACGTCGCTGCGTCAAAATCCTGAAAGTCCCTCCCCAACAATATTTTGGTTCTATCTTAGCATATGGGCTGCAGCAGCTCAAGAAGGCTGCTCACCAACACCTTTCCAAGGACAACTCAGGATGGGCAATAAATGCTGACCCAGCCAGTAATGCCTATCACCTACAACCAAATCTGGTAAAAAGAGAGGCCTGGATTTTAAACTTCGAGTCAGGAAGCACAAGTGAGGACAGCTCCCAGTTCACTGCATTTGCATTGGGAAAATCTACCCCAAATAGCACAGTTTTGACTCTGTTGGCAACGAAACAGATGCAAGTTAAAACGGGAGCCAGTGGCCTCAGATGCAGGTCACAAGAAGCCAGACAGGCTGCGGAGTGCTGAAGTGTGTAGTCCGAAGTCCCACCTCAGTTCTCTGGGAGTCTAACTCAGTTGAAGAGCGCTCATTTGTCATCACATCAGACACCTCCTACCCACTTCCATGGCTCATCCATGCTAATACACACCCCTCATATCCTCCATGCCAACTGAACCAGCATCCACTATAGCAAGAACTCATGAAACGTGTTGAGATGAACTAAAGACCTAAATATCGATTAAAGCCTGTATTATAGAAAAATAAAATAAATGACAAAGCATTCAAAGCTTTGAAACTTTTCAATTAGCCCCAATCAAAGCAAACAGATTTATATTCATGACAATTAATCCTTTCATAACCTCTTTGAGCTGTCAATAAAACTGTGATCTTACAAGCCCACTGCTGGGATAACTGTAGAATATGAGAAGCAGCCAACCATTAGTAATGATATAGCTGCAGCCCTTGGGGAGATGTCAGCAGGTATTGCAACAAAAAGAACAGTACTTTTCCCTCAATTCTCAAGGATACAGATAAGTGAAGATGGAAAATGAAAAAGAATAGGGATTTCATAAACTTCGCTTCAAAAGTTTTCATTTACCCAACACTGACAGGGCATGCTGTTTTGTCTTCTTTTTACAGAGTTGGGTACTTAAGTATCATCAGAGCCTGACAGTTATACAGACCCGAACTTCCCTATTATTAATACTCTAAAAGTGTGCAGCTCCTACATGGTGAATTCAGGTCCATGCTACAGGGAAAATTGGGTCGGTATGATTTTATGTTGCAAAGGTCTAGCTTATGGCTCATGTAGTTTAGTGTTTGAACTTTAAATGCTCAAACTAGAAATTAACGGTGGAAAGGTGTTTCGAGAGGCCAGTCATGGCCCATGTCATCTCCAGTCTCCCAAACTGCCTCAATCCCCTACTATTTGCTTACCACCGTAACAGGTCCATAGATGCCAAATCCCTAGCCCTGCACTCATCCTTGGAACATCTGGACAACAAGAACACCTTCTTCAGACTCCTGCTCATTGACCACAGTTTCACCTTCAAAACCATTATCCCGATCTCAAAACTCCGTGACT
Source organism: Ginglymostoma cirratum (assembly GCA_024137785.1). NCBI lineage: Eukaryota > Metazoa > Chordata > Chondrichthyes > Orectolobiformes > Ginglymostomatidae > Ginglymostoma > Ginglymostoma cirratum. The sequence goes on from JAHRHZ010000066.1 coordinate 3,605,472, forward strand.
TTGGTCTCGGCTCCAGCCTCTGCAACTGAATCCTCAGCTTTCTGACCCACAGATCACAATTAGTGAGGATAGGTAACTGCACCTCCTCCACAATAATGCTCAACATTGGCGCCCCCCAAAGGATGTATCCTCAGCCTGCTACTGTACTCCCTGCACACCCAAGACTGTGTTGCCAAATTCTGAACGAATGCCATCTACACGTTTGCTGACGACACCACCATCGTAGGATGAATATCTAACAACGACAAGTCAACATACAGAAGGGAGACAGAGGGTTTGGTGATATGGTGCAATGAGAACAACCTCTCTCTCAATGTCGGCAAAACTAAAGAACTGATCACTGACTTCAGAAGAAAAGGAGGAGAACTCACCCCCATCTATATCAACAAAGCTGAGGTTGAGAGGGTGGACAGCATCAAGTTCCTCAGAGTGACAATAATGAACAACCTGTCCTGGACTTCCCACACAAATGCGATGGTCAAGAAGGCACAACAACTCCTGTTCTTCCTCAGGCAGCTCAGGAAATTTGATATGTCCATAAGGACCCTCGCCAACTTTTATAGATGCACCATTGAAAGCAAACTGTCAGGTGCATAACGGCCTGGTATGGCAACTGCTCTTCCCAGAAGTGTAAGAAACTACAGAAAGTGGTGTGTACAGCTCAAACCATCATGGAAGCCAACATTTCATCCATGGACTCCATTTACATGGCTCACTGTCACAGAAAGGCGGCCAACATCAAAGACTCATAGGCACCCTTGTAATGATCTCCTACAACCTCTTCCATCAGGCAGGAGATACAGAAGCCTGAACACATGCACAAGCAAGTTCAGGAACAGCTTCTTCCCGGCCATTATCAGACTGATGAATGGACTCTCTAGCCTTAAATAATGCAAAGATTGCTAACTTTCACCTTGCCTAGAACACACACTGTGCAATGTAACCTGTATGCATCTGTACATTCTAGCTTACTATAACCTGCCTGTACTGCTCGTAAACAAAGGTTTTCACTGTACTTCAGCACACATGACAATAAATCAATCAAAATGGGATAATTGCAATTGAAGCATCTGGAAGTGTAATGTACTTCCAGGTTGGGATATGTTGCTTTAAGATCATAGCATCCATCCCTTGGCTGGAGTCATTAGTCTCAGCAATAGCCCTGCTGTGTTGGAGCTATTCTTGTGAACCATACCCACACCCCCTTTCCCCCTATTGACAAAAATGGGATCTGTTGGAAATGGAGGCAGGACTTGTAAATCTGGGATTTACTATACTAATTTTAAAAAGTCACCAAGTCTCCACAAATGTATCAAAATCCAAGCTACAGTAATTGCTGGAAAAGCACAGCAGGTCTGACAGCATCTGCAGAGTTATCAGAGTTAACAGTACAGCGACTTTTCCTCAGAACTGATTGTAGACAGGAAAACATCAGTTTTTACACAGTAGATAAGGTGCAAGGAGAGGGTAAGGAGTAAATGATAGGTGGAGATAGAGCCTGAAGACAGAGAATGACAGTTGAACAGATAAAGGAGTGAATAGCTGCTAATGGGGACTTAGTGGCTAACAATGCGCTATGTGTAATAGCAGACTGTGGTGTGTGGGGGTCGATCTTTAGCTGCCATTTCCACCATCTCTAGTGGGATGCTACCAACAGACACATATTCCCCTCCCCCTTCCTTTTTCAGGTCTCTGCAAGGACCATTCCCTCTGGACACCCAGTCCACTCCTCCTTCACTCCCAACACCTCCCCTCAGCCCCGTGGCACTTTCTCCTGTAATCGCAGAAGGTGTAACACCTGTCCGTTTACTTCCTGTCTCCTCAGTATCCAGGGCCCAAATACACCTTCCAGGTGAAGCAGCACTTTAACTGCACCACTCATTCTAGTCTACTGCATTCGCACGCACAATGTGGTCTCTTCTACATTGGAAAACAAAGTTAATACTAGGTGTTCTGCAAAGCAATCACCTATGTTCTGTCTGAAAAATAGACACTGAGCTTTCAGTTGCCTGCGATTCAACACACCACCTTGTTCCCTGGCCAACATCTCTGTCTCAAGCTTGCTGCAGGAAGAACAGCACCATAGTTTGGGAATTCTACAGCCTTCTGGACTCGATATTCAAGTTCAACAATTTTAGGACTTGAAGAACCTTCTCCAATGTCCTTACCCCGACCCCCATATACCATGCCTTGTTATCACATGGGATGCTATTACACAGAGCCCACTGTTAGTCACTAATTGTCCCCATTAGCTGCCATTCATTCTCCTATGCTGATTGTTATCCACCCCTTTATCTGTTCAACTGTTGTTCTTTCTCTTTGGGCTCTATCTCCACCTATCATTTACTCTTTAACCACGTGTCTCACCTTATCTTCTGCATAAAAACCAACTGCTTCCTAGGTACAGAGATAGCAGGAACTGCAGATGCTGGAGAATCTGAGATAACGAGGTGCAGAGTTGATGATCACAGCAGGCCAAGCAGTACCAGAGGAGCAGGAAAGCTGCCGTTTCGGGCCTAGACCCTTCTTCAGAAATCAGATTTCAGATTTCTGAAGTAGGGTCTAGACCTGAAACGTCAGCCTTCCTGCTCCTCTGATGCTGCTTGGCCTGCTGTGTTCATCCAGCTCTACACCTTGTTATCTCTCTCCTTCCTAGGTACCATCAGTTCGGAGGGTGGGTCACTGGACCCGATATGTTAAGTCTGCCATCTCTGCACTGATGCTGCCGGACCTGCTGAGCTTATCCAGCAATGTCTGTTTTTGTTTCTGACAGTTTGCATTGGTTTTTATGAACCCCAAAGGCTTTGTTCCATCGGTAAATGTGTATTCACTCTTGGCTTGGGGTTCCCAGCATTTTGAATATAAAATTAAACCTAACCGAATTTAATTGAAACTGGTCACAGTTAATTTTTGTTGATGCTTTATGTTTACCTAGAACATTTAAATTCAAATTAGCAGTTTATTCAGATTGAATCTGAACCATGGCTCAGCGTAGAAATGGTGCTTCAGGGAACATTTCTATTCCCTCAGTGTGCCTGCTAAATCACCGAGTGCATTTCTGTAAACTGGTTGCCGGAAGCCAGAGTCAGCAGTTCTGAGCAAGCTTTGGTTGCTGGCATCTTGATTCATTTATAACACAAATCATTTGCTTGGTACTTCACTGCACCCCAGAGGTCTTAAAGCACTTTCTTGACATATTAGCAGGATGTCTCTCTTTTTAACTCTTAATGATCAATTACATTTAAAGTAAAAAAAAATCAGCAGCCTTTTAGAAAATTAAAAATAAAGACAGAACAATACATTAGCAACACAAATTAAGTACTTTTTGCAGTTGTCTTTTTTACACATATGTCATATCCCAGTTACACCACAGTCTCAACTTGAGAGCCAGTGTGGTAGCATAAACGAGCTGGGGTACCTCACAGGGCATGTGGTACCACCGTGACAGGAGACAGTTTTGCTTTCTACTCCCCAGGGACAGCACTGCTGCCAGCTAATGGAAATATGTCGGATTCTGGGACTGCCATTTTATTCAAACCACCACCGACGCTGAGATTTCAGCCTATCAGCACTCAACAAGGTTTTCAGTTACACATCACACATTTCCACGGGCCTCCTGCAGACAACAGGAAGCTCATGTTCAGCAACTGAACTTCTTTCTCCGCTCTCAATAAGCAAAGCAGTAGGCCTGTAAATGAGGCCTTTACAGCAGTTCTTTATTTTTTGGGGTATCATGCTGTCCCAGGCAAAAACAGTTCACTTGATCAGCATCCCAATCCACCATTTTAAACATTTGAACTCTCTTGTAGTGGTGCACTGTAACAACAGAGTATAGTATCTACAAGACGCAATGCAATACCTTGCTGAGGTTTCTCCAAAAGCACTCTTCAAACTCTCAGATATCATCATTTAGGAGGACATGAGCAACAGATACATGGGTACATTACCAATTGTAAATTCATCTCCATCTCATTTATAACTAAATTACCATTTCTTCGGTGTTAATGGGTCAAAAACTTGGAACTTTTGCCTTGAAAACACTGTCGGTGTACCTTCAACACAAGGACCTTTATCACAAGTGCTTCAAAGACCAAGATCAGTGTCAGGGAAACTAGGGATGGGCAATAAATGCTGCCTTTGTCAGATGCCCAGATCCCATGAGTGAATAAATAAATATGGCCTCCTAAAGCCTGCTTGATGGTTGACAGGAACTGCACTCTCATTACAAACCATTAGTGCCTCTCAGAAGCATAGGGTGATGATGCAAACATCAGACAGTGAAGTGTTTTAAAATCCCCACTATCACAATGTAGGTTACTGCAATAGTCTGAAATGTGATTTACAACATATCACATTATGTGTTGAAAACATAAAAGAAAGATTTCCCATATCTGCAGTGTTCAATATCTGTAATTGATTTTTAACTACATGTTAAAAGCCAACGGTACATCACAGAATAATTAATCAGCAATTCAGCTGCTTGAGAGAGTAGGCATATAATAAAACACTGCATTCTCAGCTCAACTGCTAAAGCTCTTCATAGATGACTTCCCAAATAATTACCTTGTCAACTTACATTTAAATGTAACTGTGCAACAATCACACAAGTATTTTTTTTCCTTCATTCATTGCAATATCACTTCTTCAAACAGGAATCACTGTTAGCATAGCTCTAACAGCACTCTTAATCACAGACTAACAGCACGTGGGTCTGAGCCTGGGATTCTTCACTGAATGAGCTTCTCCTCATAAATGGACAGCAGACAATAAGTGCGAGTGAAAGCCAAAAATGCTATCCACTGATTTATTACAGTTTTAATAGAGCCCTGGGAGTAAATATGGATCTGTTGTCAGAAAAACGTTTTACTTAGGATGAAGCAGTGACTTTCACATGAAAAAGATGGAGGTGATTGCCACAATAACTGTTCAAAAGGATGAACGTGACAAAATAAACCAATCAACTTAAAGATTTTTTTCAAACCAGAAATGAAGGGACTGCATAGACCAAGTACTGTGGGGATTGAAGCTGCATCACAGTTGTCAAGGGCCGTTGTCCATGAGCTTGGCATCTTGTGCAACATGGTATCAATGTGCGGCCATCTGAAAATTTGATCTAGCTGCATGGTAGCCTTCAGGCCACAGTGACACAGATTGGAAATCGACTTAGCTTTACTTTACAAATTCCAGCATACACAGAAGAATTTTCAGGTTACAATTTTAAGAAAGCCCGCAGCACACAAATGCAAAGCAAGTTTTAAAAGGCATTGTCTACAGTCAAGGGAAAAACACTTCAGACCTGGCAAGAAAAACGCAGAAACAACTGTGAGCTAGAAATGACAGGGAGTGGAACATGGTCACACCTGGCAGCTCTAGCTATTGGTGAATTACAGAAGCAGCCTTGATTAAATGCACAGCATTGGACAATCTGAGGCTCTGTGGGTAGAACTGGAATGTCTGGTGAGCAAGCAAAAACTTTACCAAATAAACAGTACAGTTATGGTTGAAAAGACTAGAATTTTAAATAGTATGCAAGGCTCACAGTGAGTAACGCTGCCATAGTTGAAGAACATCACAAGGTATGGGTGCAGTAGGGGTAATCAAGACCCACAGAACAGATCTATATTGAGGTCCCAGCATTAGCAACATTGCAAAGCCAGCACTGAAGAGATAAAATGGAAAGTTCGGTGTATAAATAGACAGAGTTTAATTGAGAAAAAGATAGTTAGGAGACTACTGTGACTGCAACAAGACAGGCAGATCCATTACTGAAACTGCGATTGAGGTGGGAAGAATTTAAGGCTTTGGATTCATACAGAAAAGCAGTAATCTCAATGTAAGGCAAGAGACACTATTTGAAGTGCCACAGTCTGCATGAATCATCTGGGGAAAGTTGTTAAGTAAATACAATTCATCTTTAATGTTGCAGGATTTATTTTGTTGTCCAAGAAAAGGACAGGAATTAATAATTCAGTTGCAATAGGTGGGAAACCATCCATTTTGCTTTCAGGAAACCTCCATTTGGCTACAAAAGCATGGAAATAACCCTCCAGTAAACCAGAGTGGCAACATTGCTAGAAGGCACAGTTAAAAGCCTTTAAAGAAAGAAAATAAAACAGCATTGCAATATAACAGATTCAAACAATTTTCAGTCAAAGAGGTTAATGCAGCATTGATACGTTACACAATTAAAATCTTTAAAACAACTAGTGTAAAACAATAACCGAAAGAACTGCAGATGCTGTAAATCACGAACAAAAATAAAGTTGCTGGAAAAGCTCAGCAGGTCTGGCAACATCTGTGAAGGGAAAAACAGAGTTAATGTTTTGGGTCCAGTGACCCTTCCTCAGAAGAGCAAACTGTAAAGCAATATTCAGTGCAGAATTAAAAACCTTTAAGTGTCATAAATAAATAATTGCATTAGAAAGACCGGACAGCTGAAAAAGTATTACCATGAAGATTTAAATTCAGAAATTGGCCAAATAGAACACAGAATTGGCCATCTTGAAGAAACAGTTCTTAAGATACAAAACTGATTCCAACTGGATGCTCAATCAGAAGCAGAACAAGTAAACACACTCAAATTCAATTGGGATTAAAGTTGATCTTGTCAACTTACCAGGCAGGAAAACTTTTGATAAAGCTCTACAAGATTTTGACAATTAGATTAATCTAAAAACAAACAGAACTCTTGGAACAGCAAGATTTAACCCAAGTGTTCAGCATCCAGGGGAGTCAGAGAATAGAAAGCATATGTGTACTTCACACTCAAAAACTGTCAGTCATTCTTGAATGTGAACACAGCCTTGAATTCAACCATTTTCAAAAGGGAGCAGCAGTTCAACATTGCAAACAGCAGCAAATAGTCCTCACGGGACTGAAAACAGAATCAAGTTCATTGTCAAATTGTCAAACCCAGAAACCTACCAAATGCCCAAGTCCAAAGAGAACACATTCTGGAAGAGAAGTGAAATCTCCAAATTGCCTGAATTTGAGAAGTCTGAGACTTATGGGATGTGCATTAGTGGTAAATGTATTTATAGACATGGAAGTATAAATGCTAATTATTAGGAAAGAAAACCTTGCCCGAGGGAGGGGATGTGTAATAAGATGGCAAATAAGGTAATGGTACTGAAAGAGTTAATGTTGGAAACTGCATCAAGCTGTACCCAATCTGACAATGTCAGAAGGCAGGAACAGCAGAACAGCTTACTGTCTTGAAGAGGACAGACCTATTATCCAAGATTTCCTTATATTCTTTGTAACACTGTCCATTTTACTCACATAAGTTGTACCTGATTACTGTCGTGCAATAAAGTATATCTTGTTTAAGATAAATGTTTCTTCTCATTAGATACCACTTGCTCTGCTAAATTAAGCCAAATAGACCTTTTAGATTCAGCCAAAAAAAATGATGATGGTGACAACAATTTACCAAGCACCTATCGATACCGGTTAGCATCGTGTGCACATGTGACATGGTGCCAGCTATAGTCATGTGAAGATTCAATCCAGCTTCATCTGTGGCCCTGATTACCACACGGCTATCTCCCAATTTCCTGTTCTAACATTGGCGGAAATTGGTAAAACTCCCAGAAAAGCAATATAAACATCTAAATGTCAATCTGCATTGACTCACTGAGGGTTACAGTTGTCTTATGTCAAAGGTTATAGTGGATTGTTGGACCAACAGCAGAAACTCAAGGTCAGTAACATTTTAACAAGGGCACTTGTCACAAAGTATATAAACATTCCATTGAACAAGCTGTGGTGTAATCTACATGATGTTTTGTTAATAACAGCAAATAATGCAATAAATTTGGCCTATCCAAAAATCACATGTTCACCGTTCCCAGTTTTCCATCCTTCGAAATCAAATTGGTTCAGAAGTTAAGCAAAAGCACTTCATCATTACCGACCTCTCCCTGACCACATCTCTCATAGATCCCTGCATCATCAGCAATCACAAAGAACAACGGGACAGGGATCTCACAAGTTTGTAAAGCAGCTTTGAAAAATACAAAAGTAGAAATGATGTGTTGACTTGAGGGGATATCATATTGAAACAAAACCTGCACCAAACATGGCACATAGAGCTTATTGATCCCTGTAAGGCCACATGTTTCTGCTTGACCTTTTAACTGATGGTAACAGAAGGAGGACAGTTCCTTCCATCCACCACCGTCCACGGCGCCCCCTCACCCCACCCCCAGTTTCCATGCAGTGTATTCATTAAACTCATGTTACTAACCAAGTAAAATCACCATCATCTTACCATAGTGTAGGGCTATTCTCTCATTAGGGAGAGACAACTGATGGTGGTTTAACCCGAGGGTCACCATGTCTCAGGCGAAGGGAGAGGTTGAGAAGGAGTCCTTCGTAGAAACCTCAGCCAAGCCAGAACTGAATCTACAACGTTGGCCAAGTAAGTCAATTCTGAAGAAGCCATACCAGACTCAAATCGTCAACTGGATGCATTTCCCATCATCTTGCTAGATAGCACTGAAACCTTGAACAGTAAATAAATTGAAGTACAGATGCATGTGGTTTCCTACACATCCTAACATACCATAAACTGGGTTCTTTTTGAGTCAGGCATGATGAAGTTTATTTTCAATATTAACTATTTACACTGCTGTAACATCATAGTCTGGGCTGTATGCTTTTTGATGTTACTATACATTATACACAAATGTAATTGACTGACCACATGGACTCCATGATACTAAGTGTGCAACTGAAGTTGAGGTGGTACCTTTAACCCAGAATGTCACATCTCACAAAGGCATGTACAGTTTTTAAAGAATAAATCTGTCTGTTTGGAATCTATGCCATAATACAACAGTTAGGCCAAACAGGAACATGAATGACTGAATCACTCAAGTAGAATTGGATTAGATTTTGTTGATCAACATCAATGATTCAGGAATGTTACGAAGTGCATACTTCTGTAGATTTGCGTTTAATTTTAAACTTAACCATCATCAAACCACACTGACATTTTCAAGAACCGAGACTGCGGGGAAGGTGTTGTCAAGGTGGCAGGTTTTCATCAGGCTTAGTTCATAAAAGAGCCAGGAGCAGCTGGGCAAACAGTTCATCCTGCAACAGTCCCTGAAAAGCCACTTCCACACAGAATTTGGTGTTCCTGAAGCTAATTTGATGTGGGATCATTTCCAAAGTCGGTGCCAAATCAAGATTAAGCAGCATTTACTTGCAGGTCTATTATTAGATAAATTTAAGACAAGACATGTGACAAAACTAGGTAGGTGAAAATTCTACTTCTGTCAAGCAACGCACAGTAGCAGATCTAATGTGTTTCACTCAATGAAAATCAGACAATGTACTACTTCATCAAGGAAACTGCATTCAATCAATGCTTTGCTCTCTTTCTCAATTTAGAGCAATGTTTAACATGGTCTGCCTGCCATTTAGGGTCTAATCACAGTATCTAGCAATAGTAATCGTGAATTAATTGCCATTAGTAATATCTTGAACCTAATTAGAGGCGCCTGTCTTTATTTCACAAAATATATGAGAAAAGCAAGTGTAGCTTGTAATTTCTTGGTGCTTTAAGAACATTTTAGCCTTGATACAGAGAGTTGTCACAATTGTTCACAAAGTGCTCAGTGAATAATTAGGGGAGGGTCGTGAGTTATACTGAAAGGATTTGGGAAAAAACAACTCAGATCTTATGAGAAGAATCAGAAATGCTACTTACAACAGTGGTGAAGGAAAACAATGCACAATTGCTTTCAAAGGAGTTCTTCAGGTGACCTTGCGGGTCTGGTGCACTTTCACCTGAAGCAGTCTGCCCCAGCACAATAACCCAAGACAGTGAATGGATCAACTGAAATCATACCCCATATTTTTCCAACACTAGCTGTCATAATCCCAGACCTAAAGGTCTTGAAGCCAATTTGTCAGTCACTGAAAGAAAGCAAGTGGGCAAAGAAGGTGGGATAATGGTGTCAAAGGAATGGAACACAAGGGTGCCAAGTGGTGGTAGGGGAAATAGGGTTCTAGCCAGTAGGGTGGCATGTAGGTGGGTGATATAAGGGGGCAAGTGGGTGAGGAGATATATGTTGCTAGCTGGCTCAGGTGAATGGGGTGGCAGGTGGGTGAGGGACTAAAGTGGCAATGGATTGGTTGGTGGGGGGGGGAGAAGAGAGAGATATAAAGGTAGCAGGTGAGGTATAAGGATGCTATGCAAATGAGGAAGTGGTGGGAAATGGAGGTGGAGGGAGTTTAGGGGGCATAAAGGGGGGTGTCAGTGAGAGTTATTGGAAGTTCAGCGAGTGTATGTGGGGGCTCAGTTTTAAGCTAGCCAGGAGTTTGTGTGTTTTGATTTACCTAACTGATTCTGGCTGCCTACTTGTGTAAATCAGTCAGAACCCACCAAAGTCTCTGATTCTAACTCAGGACGGGATATTTTTTCAGTCACCAGAAGGGAGAACATTTCCATAACTAAATAAATCAACATACACGACAGCTCTTCACCTGGACTATTAAGCAAGGAAGTGGTCCCATTTGTTGACACCATAGGTTTTCAGGGTAAGGATTATAAAAAGTTAAATGTTAACCTAATTTGAAGAAGCTGTCGTTCTTTATCAAATCACTGCAATAGTGCTTAAATAGTCCTCTAAAGAATGAGATGCTTGTGTTTTGGAAATGTAATCAGAACCCTCTTCAAATCTGAATGATGGTACGGTGGTTCAGAACTTTTCACTTCTTACATTATTTTTGAATTCTTGCTCAGACGCACAAAGTCATATAACAGCTGTAAGTGTTTAGAAGAAATGATCAAATAGTATTTAAATTAAACATTGACAAGTGTTTAAAATCTTCATTAGCCACCAATGTAACTTGATATTTTTGCCAAGGGAAAAAAAGACACTTCCTTGATTATATTAACTTGCAATGTGGCCAAAAAGAAAGGTTATGTTTTACCTTGTTTTAGTATCCTCTATACACAAAGGTAATTCCACTCACTTTCACTCTCTTTAAATGTGGTTTCTATATCTGCTAATGCCGCTCCATGATTAAACAGAGGTGGGTTTTGCATTAAATATACTGGGAATGTATACAGAGATATGTTGCACGTTATATACCAGCCTGTATGGAGTGTTTTCATACAGTTGGTGGTAATTACATGAGATCCAAAAACAGCCTTCATATTCAATACATCAATGCTGCTACAAAAGGATATTGCATTATCACTTTGTACATCTTATACTTTTTGAACATGTCTTCATTGTGCTACATACCATGTCTCCAGCTTCAGTGAAAATCCACAACAGCTATCAATTTAACTCAGTACAATTGTTTTGGAACAACTTCACTAGTTTATCTTTAATTAGTTGCTGTTGAGTGATTTCAAGCTCCACAATTAAGAGTTTTCTTCTTTGGTTATTCCCCCTTTCATTGGGGAATTTCAAAAGTGAACTGCACATGAGCATACTTGTTAAAAATTGTGAACCTATCACATTATTTGAGACAGTCTTCCTATCTACATTTCTAATAGCTACCCTGACCAAAAATGTGAGCGGAACATTGCAACACTAATGCCACTAAATATTCCCTAATAGTCTAGGCCAGTGTACATTCATTGAGTCAGAGAGTCCTCGATCATAGAGACGTAAAGCATGGAGAAAGGTCCTTTGCCCTTCAAATCCCCTGAATCGTTCTTTGTTCAGCAGATGTTATCATCATCATTATACTTGAGTCACATTGCAGCAAGTGACATTGCCTTTACTCAGTTTGGAAGGAAATTGGTTAAGTGAAAATAATTTACAATGCTGCAAAAATCCTGATGATTCAACGAGAACCCTCTCTGCAAATTTGCAAAGCCTCATTATTCAACCTTTCTCAGGTTTGAAATCCAGTCTTTATCAGAGATGGATAAGGTTGAGAATACCGTACTTACCTTGTCATAGTTAGTGATATGGTGCAGTACTGAAAGGTCTCAGAGGGTTCATGGTTTTTTGGTTTTTGAAGGCAGTAAAGAAAGATTGATGTACTACTCAATTTTCATTGTGTTTACACTACACTTTTCAGTCAGAACTCCTTGGTCCTATGGAGAGAGTCATAAATTTTAAAAGGTCTTGCTTGAAACAGATCAAACATCAAAGATTTAAGTGACAGTCACAGAATTTCGAAAGGTGACTATGAAGTGTGACACAATGCAGAATTCACAGCTGGCCCCATTTGATACCACAAAAAAAGGTTAAGTTTTGTAAATCCTAATTAAATGCTCCAATAGAAAGTTGAATAAGCTCATTAGAAATGTCCCTTGGCAAAATAGAGCCAAGCTACCCATTTTCACAGAGTTGTACAGTGCAGAAATAGGCCCTTTGGTTCAACCAGTCCATGCCGAACATCATCCCAATCTAAACTAGTCACACCTGCATGCTCCTGGCCCACATCCTTCCAAATCTTTCCTATTCATGTACTTACCTAATTCTCTTTTAAATGTTGTAACTGTGCCCACATCCACCATTTCCTCAGGAAGTTCATTCTACACATAAATCACCCTCTGTGTAAAAAATCTGCCCCTTATGTCCTTTTTAAATCTCTCTCCTCTCATCTTAAAAATATGTTCCTTAGTCTTGAAATCCTCCATCCTAGGGAAAAAGACACCGAGCATTAACTCTACCTGTACCTGTCAGGATTTTATAAACTTGTATAAAGGTCACCTCTCAACCTCCTATGTTCCAGTGAAAGAAGTCCCAGCTTATCCAGCCTTTCATGATAAGTCAAACGTTATAACTCACACCTGGCCACCTCCTGGTAAATCTCTTCTGAATTCTATCTCACATAATAATATCCTTCCTATAAATGAGTGACCAGAACCACACACAGTACTCCAGAAGAGGCCTCACCAATGTCTTGTACAATCTCAGTATGACTTCCCAACTCCTATACTCAAAGCACTGAATAATGAAGGCAAGCGTGCCAAAATGCCTGTTTCACATGCTTATTGTCCATTCCTAAAGAGAACGCACTTACAAATATTAATATAGTGCCTTTCACAATCTCTGCATTTTGTAAGGGATGTAACAGCCAATCAAGCACTGTTGAAGTTACACTTATCTCCTCTGTTTCTCCAGTTCTCTTCCTGAAGGGACAGTCATTGGCAATTATTCATTGAAACATGACTGAGTGCTAGAAACAAGTTGACCTAAGCCAACACAGGATTTAACTCTATGCTGTTGGCACTAATCTAATCTACACACTAATAGCCAAGGCACATGCGAAATTCACTGTGGGTGTGGATGAACGTGACATGCCAACCCCAAAGGTAGAGTGTAGATGGCCATGGAGGGGCAGGCAGGAGCTCTGGGGTTCTGTCCTAGTTGTTTGAAGAAGTTGTATCTTTCATTCTGTGAATACTTTCACACCTTCACCAACTCCAATAACCCTGTATACACTGTATGCCAAGTTACAGCGACCACCCACACCCTATGGGCCCTCATGCCCTCCATGCTAACCCCATAGCTGCTCACCTTGTATCCAACGTGTGCAGACTTCAGGAGGCACGTGGAGATGAAAAAATAAACTTTGAGTAATCTAATGTAGTTTTACATGCTTGATAGTGAAAAAATCTGACATAAAAGCTATTAAAAGTTTTTAATTCTTAAGTGGTCAATTTCTTAGAACAAACTTCAATTTGGACCACCATAAAGATAATTAGTTCTGAAATAAAACTCTTTAAGCTGTCAAAGTGTGAATTCTAATCAGGTCTCCTTTTGAAGCGTGGAGTTCTAATTCCAGTCTGACAGTTCTTTTGCAATGCATAAAGTGGAACGCAACACACACCCCTATTTTATAGAAATCAGGTGCTGTATTATGAAATTTAAAGTTCCTGATAGCTGCTGTCAAATAGTAAATACTTAAGGTAAGTGTGATGTTCGGGTGCCAGATGGTTGCAGGGGGATAGGTGCTAGCGGGGGAGGGGTAGGATGCCAATGAGTAGGGGGCTGGGTGCCAAGTTAGTATAGTGCCAGATGGGTTGTGTTTCAGGGAGCCAGGTAAGTAGTGTCTGCTCTGTAGGGTGGCATGGTTGAATACCAGATGAGTAGGGGCTAAGATGCCAAGTGAGTAGGTTGCCAGTTAAGCAGAGTGGCAGCTGGGGAGCAGGGTGCCAGATAGGTAGGATATTGTGGGAAGTGGGTAGGTTGCCAGGGTGCACAGTAAGTGTTGCAGTGTAGGTCTGGTCACGGAGTGGGGAGGGGGGGGCCGGGGTAATTGTGTAGAGGTGTGCGTGTGTGGAGATATGTGTCGGGCTATGTGTGTGTGTGTGTGTGTGTGTGTGTGTTGGTTTAGGTTGCTTCCAGCAACACTGCAGTCCCATCAGCTCCCATGGCGTTGGTCAGGGATTAATTAATCAGAATTAATTAGCATTGTCTGTACATTTACTATTAGACTAGTTTTTATTCCTTTTTTTTAAAATCAAATTTCACCATCTGCCATGGTGGGTTTCAAACCCATGTACCTAGAACATTAACCTGTGGTGCTGATTTACTAGCCCAGTGCCTTTACTGTTACGTCACAGCCTTTGTTACCACTTCATTGAACCCAACAGTTACCTTTCTATTCTTTACTCCCTTCCCTTAAATACATCTATGTTTTTCACCTTGACCACTCAATGAGTAACAATAACACCATAATGATTTCTTTTCAGACTCTGTGCATATACACAATGGTTGCTGTACACACTAATGCTATGATTTTGTTAATCTAGCAGTATCATTGTACAAGAAATCACAATCCTTCCTCCAATAGACACCAAGGGAGTGTCTAAATCCACATCCAAAACCTGAGCTTATCCAAATATGGGTGGTCCAACAAAACTGAGTTCAGACTGAGCTTTGTCGATTCAAGCTCTGATAAGCTCCAGGTTTTATTGAAGCTGAATGTTGGAGCTGAGCCAAGACTGCACTTTGCTGTTGAGCTTGACAAGACAGTAGTGATTTTTGGAAGTTGAGATTTGAGAAGGATTTGCTTTGGATTTGCTTTAAAGTTTATGTAAAGCTGTTCATTCATGCCGGTAATGCATCCCTATACGTATTCAGAAACACAGTCTGACCATAGTGTTTCGGAATGAGATTGACAATAGTTGCCTCAGAACTGTATACTCTCAAACTTGACTGAGCAGATCCGACCCTGATTGAAGATATCCTGGTAATACACCTAACAGTGGCAGCCAACTATGAGGCATTATATTGCCTGAGCCAAGGGAGTAACCTTTCCAAATAAACCTCTCTGGTCTGGACTTTCTGTGGGCAGAGGTCTGGTAGCAGTAAATAATTAGGACTTAACAGGCATTCTCTGTCGGTGTGTGTACTAAGGTATTTGTGTGTGAGAGCAAATTGTTTCCAGATTTTTGGTCAATTTCAACATTATTAATAGAAGAAATACTGAAGGCAGTCATGTGCCATTGCAACGCTCGTCTTTTTTTTAAAAAATGGGTCTAACCTGTACAACGTGACTGAAATTCTGTGCCGAGTTGTAGTGAGAAAATTGTTGAAATGTTCCCAACGGATCAAATTCAGTATTATCTGAAACAGTACAGACTTGCTGAAAAACCAGATAACTGCCTTGAGCATCCAGAAGAGCACATTTTGAACTCTGGGGCTGGCTAGGTGGACTTGGATGATCTTTTCAGGGACTGCAACATCAACATCTCAGAAACCACAAGGTGCTTGTTAGTCATATCATTTTTGGGCCAGTGGCAAGTTACAAAAGGAGGCTCAATTATCTATTCCTAAACATCAAGGGCTGTCAGGGTTCGTGTGGACATCAATTCAAGTACCAACAAAAACGCAAACAATCTGCAGAGCTGCTTGCCTCATGGCAAAGGAGTCTGTAACTGAGTTTTGACGCTGAGCTAGAGAAGGCATCGCTAATGCGCTGCTGTGTGTTTATTTCTTGACACCAACTGGACTTCAAGGCTCATGAGCGTTTTCAAATAGAGAATTAGGTTATAAAGATTAAAATACAAACACTTAAATAAAATGTAGAAAGAAACGGACTTTATGGAAGATAAGTGCAAATGTGAGCTAGAACAGTTCACAAGAATGCCCGAGTTTCAGCTAGAGCAATCGGGAACTAGTCCTAGAGCTCACTGGAACACTACAGTGCTACAAATAGAGAAATTACATCGTGCAGGTATCACCTGTTGAGTAGTGACAGTCATTGCTATCTTGGTGCCATCCCATTTGGATTCTGTTTACAAGTTGCTAGTTGGCCAGTTACAGCCCTGCTGCTGCCTTATTTGCTTACATGTCCAAAAAGATCGTGTGTGGAAGTTGGGGACTAAGCAAGATATACCAGTGTTTTTTTTTAAGTTTTTCTCCACTGTAAAAGAAATAAGCTAGCATTCCGAGCTAAATGAAAGTTTAATGGGGCCCAATCAGGATTTCTGAAAGTATTTGAATTTTAATTCCTTTGGCATCTGACTTGGTTCAGCTGTTAAACTTGTTTAACTGCAGCAATTTCTTTTTGACCTCTTATTGACTTTCAGTGCATCACACAACTTGTGTGTGAACTAGTTTAATGCTTCAGCAGCTTGTACTATGGAGCTGTAGCAGGTGAATATGCATCCACAATCCTGGGGCTTCTACATTAGGTACGTACCTTTAAAATAGTTGTAAACTGGATTCTGATGGCACGATTTTGTAGCATTGTGAAAACAATAAGGACCTTTAACAAATGGCCGGTAGGATCTAGACTGTGAAGTTCCACCCTAATTGAGGTCAAAACCATTCCTGCTGTTCAGGGGCAAGGGACAGATGTGATTTGCACAGGTATGAATCATGGTGATCCATTTGAAATTAGTTGATAGTTGAAACACAGCCTATTTTTGCTGTGCAAGGGGCATTAACCTGCACGCTCAGTGTTACTGATTAATTGCCGTCATAGATGCACTGGAAGGACTGTTGTAATCTGACGTTTCTAAATCACTTGCTGCTTAAACTTTCAATGACAACAGCAACCTGTTTTCTTTAGAGTTTAAAAAAATATCTTCTGCAGGCTTGGGGGAAAAGGTACTACCTGGATATGCAACAGAGCTCATTGTTGTCATTTCTGCAAATGCTATCATTATGCATTGAATGCTTGGGGGAATATCTAGAGGTACATTATTCTTCTCTCAGAAAAGCAAAGCTCCCTTCTTTCGTTAAAAAAGACAGACCAGAATGGTGATTGGCGTGAGATTACTACTCCTTCGAAAATCAGGCCCTATGTATTTCAATCTAGTTGCCTCTTACTCTCCTAAACTCCACTGGATCCAAGCCCAACCTGTTGAACCTTTCCAGGTAAGATAACCTGCTCATTCCAGGTGTTGGTCGCTGAACTGCCTCCAATGCAATTACATTCTTCCTTAAATAAGGGGGAACCAATGCTTTGCACAGTACTGCACCTGTAGGTGGCATAGAAACATTGGGAGTCAATCACACCCACAGAGCATCCGGTCTCTGTATTGCTCTAGTACACATTGGATCTTATTATGTTTGGTCAAAGCAAACCATAGGAAATTGATAATGAAAGGTGGTAAGGCCACAGAGTGTCAAAGACGATATTAAGCTTTCTCCATTTGGAGATAGCCATTTCCATTTCATGAATGTTAATTGCCAATGTTCAATCGAAATATAGATGCTGCAGAGATGTGCAGAATGCAACAGTAGCCGAGAAAAAGCACGTTAGGCGGAATAGTCTATGACCACCAGCCAGGCCCACTTATGATGAATGAAAGGTCACAAGGAACTGAAGAAAGAGATGCATAACGTGCTGTAATGGAGAGCAACTTGCAGTGATATACTGGGCTGGAGATGGTTAGCCTTCAGTAATCATAACCATCTCACTTTGTGAAGGTAGGACCAATGGAGACTGTATCTCTTGATCCCCAGTAAGAGTCACTGATGAATTCACTGGTAAGTAACAGCCACATGTTAGCATTGTTGCTGACCCTACAGTTGATTGACTGTAAAATGATGCTCTGATGCTCTGATCCTCCACTTTGTGAAAATGAAAAGGTGGGAAATGTTTCACATTGCCAAATGGAATGCCAGCATTGTAGCTGGGCTAGACCAGAGGCAAGACAACTCAAGAAAGAAAGGTTTCTATTTACATAACAACTTTAACAAGCACAGGATGCCTCAAAACATTTCTGAGCTGGTGAAGTACTTTGCAAGTGTTATAATGTAGGTATGGTGGCATACCAAGATCCCACAAACAGCAATGTGATAACGATCAGATAATCATGTCTTGTGATCGCGATGAAGAGATCAATATTAATCAGGACATTCAAAGACTATTCCCCCATGCTTCATTGAAACAGTGCCATGGAATTTTTCATATCCATCCAAAAAGGAAAAGGAAGCCATTCGCTCCATACTGTACTGGAGTGTCAATCCTGAAGTGGGACTTGAACCTGCAATCTTCTGACTCAGAGATAAATGTGTCACCAACAGAGCCGGAGCTGACACATTCACACCATTTCAAAAAAAAATCTCTGGCAATGTGAAGGCAAGCATTTTTCAGGCACTGAAACTGCTACAAAATAAAACAACACATTCTTTTAATGTGGTGATTGCCACATTGGATACACATTCTGTCAAAGCAGTACACTGTAACCATCTCCGTCAATAACCTTTCAACTATATGGCAATCAGGACAATATTCCTTCTTCTGCCTGTTTTAGTCTGAATGGCGACACAAACAATTGAGGCAATGCTGGGCTTTTCAATAGCCGGTCCCAAAGTAAAAGTACCATTCAGCTCTCCCTTTCACAGCTGCTTTGAGATAAAGCCAATGTGGTATATTTTGCACAAAGAATCTATGAAAGGGTCAGACTGTCCCCAGAGAAATGTGTGCTTCCCAAATTATAAATAATGGATGTGGGTATAAAGGAAGATCACAGAATTTACAAATTATCTTGACTCCCTATTGACCGACAGAAGGCAAGATGTGCTTTTTACACTTGCAACCTGATACAGCTCTGAACTTTGAACAAGTTAATGTAGGGAACAGAAATGCACAATTGAGGAAGTGTCATTGCAGATACCTGTGAGCTTACACAACTCATTGAATTAGCACAGTGTAGCTGCTTTAGCACACTCTTCGCAGAAGTCCAACCATCACCGAAAACATTCTGGGGTCAATTTTCCACCGGGTTGTGCTTTTCTTTTCAAGCAATACACTTAAAATTAGTCGAAGCAGGGAGGAATTTCAAGCACAAACTATTCACAGTACAAATAAGATTTCTATCACCTTTTGTTCTGATTTTTAAAATGATCACAATGATAGGCAGCCCTTCCCCACGATGGAATTAAACTGAACAGAGATGCCAGTTTTTGAGGACACTCTTAAAATAAACTTTATTTTTAGATGCAAGGTTACTAATTTCAAATGTTATAATATCAACTAAGAAATTGACTGTTATGCACTAACTTAATGACTAAATAGTTCTGCATAATTTCTTTATGTTATT
Organism: Ginglymostoma cirratum; assembly: GCA_024137785.1. Taxonomy (NCBI): domain Eukaryota; kingdom Metazoa; phylum Chordata; class Chondrichthyes; order Orectolobiformes; family Ginglymostomatidae; genus Ginglymostoma; species Ginglymostoma cirratum. Next base: position 3,624,961 of record JAHRHZ010000066.1, read on the forward strand.
TTTAGTTTCTTAAAAATTAGGTTACTCACAGGCTGTGGCTTGCAGAGTATTTCTGGAAAATTCTTGGATTTTATGATCAACCCATTTTCAACTGTGTTAATAAAAGCATGCCAGGGTCCAATCTTGAGTATACCCAGGAAGGCATTTTTAATGAATCACAGAAACTGACTTTTTGGCCTAACGTATCTGTGATGACCCTCGCCTCATGCCAGTGCCCCATCTTTTAATGCCAGGTGAAAAAAACAAATTTCATTCTAAAGCAATTTCTCAATTACGCTGGTTTTACACAAAACTTTCACATTTGTGATTAAGTGGATCAGGTGTGGTTTAAGTTTCTGTTCAAACACAACTTCACAAAATAGCTTCCTGACTGTTGAACATACCCAAAAGGGAAACATTACCCAGGCCGGGTTCCTTCTTAATAGGCTGTTTTGGTAATTTCTCTATTTATCTTCACTAGGCTCTTGGTAATAGCATGAACAGTCAGGCGCACTGGATGCAAATTCATTGAAATGTTGATAATTTGTGCTGCTCAATCAGGCCCAAGGTATCTTGAATTCTAGACAAGGGATTCTGGGCCCCACTGTGCATATAGAAGTGTTAACAAACAGTGTTAAAGTAGAAAAAACACATCAGGAAAATCAAATTTAATAAAGAAAATGGTATCCAAGGTGAATGTATCAAGTTTCATTCATTCAGTACTTACGCTCACTGATCAGTACTGGCATCCAACCCAGCAGCAGCTCAATTTTAAAATTCTCGAGCAAGAATAGAAAGTGCTGCAGAAACTCAGCAGGTTCATCAGTATCTGTCCAGACTGAAATAGAGTTAACAGTGTCTTTGTCAGAATTAAACAGGTTCTGGAGAAAAGTCAAATTTCACTTACAAAGAAAAAGAACAATACAGCACAGATGCAGGCTCTTCGGCCCTCCAAGCCTGCGTCAACACATTTTGTCCTTCCATACTAACTTCCTTCACTTATGGGATCCCTTTCTATTCATGTATTCGTCCAGGTGCTTCTCAAATTCTGCTATTGTGTCTACTTCCACTACCTCCCTCTGGCAGCGCATTCCAGGCACTCTTCACCCTCTGTGCGAAAACGTGCCTCGCACATCTCCTTTAAATATCACCCCTACACCTTGAACCTGTGCCCCCTAGTAAGTGACCCCTCCACACTGGGAAAAAGCCTCATACTTTCCACTCTATCCACGCCATTCACGACTTTATAAACTTCTATCAGGTGCCCCTCAACCTCTTGCATTCCAGTGAAAACAAACCCAGTCTATCCAACCTTTCTTCATTGCTAAAATCCCCCATAGCAGGCAATATCCTGATAAACCTTTTCTGTACCCTCTCCAAAGCATCCACATCCTTCTGGTAGTGTGGTGACCAGAACTGTACACAATATTCCAAGTGTGGCCCAACTAAAGGTCTATAAAGCTGTAACATATCTTGGCTATCCTTACACTCAATGCCCCTTCCAATGAAAGCATGACATTGGCCTTTTTAACTACCTTATCCACCTGCACTGCCACCTTCAGCGATCTGTGGACCTGCACACCCAAATCCCTCTGCATATTAATACTCCTAACGGTTCTGCCATTCACCATATAATTTCCACCTGTACCTGATGTTCCAAAATGCATCACCTCACTTTTGTCCAGATTACACTCAATTTGCAATTTTTCTGTCCATGCCTCCAAGTGACCTATATCCTGCTGTATCCTCTGACAATCCTCTTCACCATCTGCAACTCCAATCTTTGTATCGTCCGCAAGCTTACTAATTAGACCAGCTACGTTTTTCTCTAAATCATTTCTACAGATCACGAACAGCAGAGGAACACCACTAGTTACAGCACTCCATTCCAATAGCATCCTTCCACCGCTACCCTCTGTCTCCTATGACTAAGCCAGTTCTGTATCCATTTTGCCAGCTCACCCCGATACCATGTGACTTCACCTTTTGTACCAGTCTGCCATGAGGGACCTTGTCAAAGGATTTACTGAAGTACATGTAGACAACATCAACTGCTTTCCCTCGATCACCTTCGTCACCTCGTCACAAAACTCGATCAAGTTAGTGAGGCACAAATTTCCACGCACAAAACCGTGCTCCAATCACTAATAAGTCCATTTGCTTCTAAATGCATACAAAGCTTGTCCCTGAGAATCTTTTCCAATAATTTCCCAACGATCAATGTGAGGCTCATAGGCCTGTAATTTCCAGGATTATCCCTGCTGTCCTTCTTAAACAGTGGGTCAAAACTGGCTATTCTCTTCTTCTGGGACCTCACCTGTGGCCAAAGAGGATACAAAGATGTCGTCAATGCTCCAACAATTTTTTCTTTGCCCTCCTTCAATATTATGGGATAGACTTGGAAGGTTAACAATGTTTCACTCTTTCCAGATGCTGCCAGACCTGCTGTGTTTCTCCAACACTGTTTTTATTTCAGATCTCCAACATCCATGGCATTTTGCTTTCATTTTAAAACTCTAAATTGCTTTCAAATTCCTGCATAGCCTCGGCCCGAGCTGCCTCTGTATCTGATACAGCAATTTTACTCTCTGTCTTTTTTATATTCCCTCAATTCTGGCCTCTTGCACATCCTGATTTTTACTTATCGGCTGTGAAATCTATTGCAAGCTCTGAACTTTGTTCCCTAATTCCTGCTAACTCTCTGCACTCTTTAAAGACGCTCCTTAAAACCAATCTCCTTGACCAAGGTGAACTGTCTCAGCTATTCATGTGGTTTGATTTGGCAACATTCTTTTGATTAATCAATATTTTTGCAACATATCAATCATGGCTCAGAATGACCTAAAAGAGAAATGGGAGATATTTTGTGATAACAAGCATGGGGCTGGATGAACACAGCAGGTCAAGCAGCATCATAGCAGCAGGAAAACTTGACGTTTCGGGCCTAGACCCTTCATCAGAAATGGGGGAGGGGAAGAAGGTTCTGAAATAAATAGGGAGAGAGGGGGAGGCGGATAGAGGATGGATAGAGGAGAGGATAGGTGGAGAGGAGGCAGACAAGTCGAAGAGGCGGGGATGGAGCCAGTAAAGGTGAGTGTAGGTAGGGGGGTAGGGAGGAGATAGGTCAGTCCAGGGAGGACGGACAGGTCAGGGGGGCGGGATGATGTTAGTAGATAGGAGATGGGGGTGTGGCTTGGGGTGAGAGGAAAAACAGGTTAGGGAGGTGGAGATGAGCTGGGCTGGTTTTGGGATGCGGTTGGGGGAGGGGAGATTTTGAAGCTTGTGAAATCCACATTGATGCCATTGTCCTGCAGGGTTCCCAGGCTGAATATGATTTGCTGTTCCTGCAGCCTTCGGGTGGCATCACTGTGGCATTGTAGGAGGCCGAGGATATTTTGTGTTGCTTCTTACTGACTATGATCAAGGACTGTTTTTAATGTGTTGTGTGTGCATTTTTCTGACATAATTATCCAAATTTTCAAAAATCCAGCAGTAAGACTTTTTCAGAGTTTGAAAATAAAGGTCACTTATTATCCCACATCCTCCTCAGGGATTTCAAAATGCAACATTTCACTCATTTGACTCCCACACACTTCTTATTCACACAAAGATAGAAAATGCTGTAGAAAGTCAGCAGGTCGGGCAGCATCTGTGGAGACAGAGTTAATGTTTCGAGTTCTGCAAGTAATCTAATTTTTAAGAACATAAAAATAACTTTAAGAAACCATGCAGAACTATTTAGTCATCAAGTTAGTGCACAGCAGTCAATTTCTTACTTAATATTATAATTGTTGAAATTAGTAATCTTGCATCTAAAAATAAAGTTTATTTTAAGAGTGCCCTCAAAAGCCACATCTCTGTGCAGTCATACTGGACTTGAAACGTTAAATCTGTTTCTCCCACCACAGATGATGCTAGACTTGCCAAGTTTCTCCAGTATGTTCTTTGTTTGAGATTTCCAGCATGTGCAATATTTTGCTGTTATTCAGCTGTTCATCTCAAAAAGACTGCATACAGCTTAAACAAAACCAATTACAACCTGGAATTGTTTCACTCTCTTTCATAGAAGGTTAATAGTTTCTTGATACTTTGGCTAGAGTGATAATCTCATCAAAGTTGAATAATCTCAGTAAACTGCGAGACTTCATTTACTTGAATTGTCAGGAAGTTGATTCTCTGGTCAACTTCAAGTTGCAACAGCTTGAGAAGAGTTTTACCCCCATTTTCAAGGTATTAAGGCTGTTCATTACCTCGGCTGCTTAATTGACTATAATTAGTTTGATGGCATTCCAATGGTGTCTCAAGCTATAGAGCTGTTTATTTCTGTTTTAAGAGGAGTTAACAAACACAACTGCCTTGTGGTCTTGTTAAAAGTAGGAAAAGTGTTAGGTTGAAGTACATGCTGTATCATGGTCCTTTTTACAGCATGAGATGTTGAGACAGCCAAGCATTTCTGTGAGGGGCCATCTCAATACACTGAAATGTTGATGGAAGCCACTTCACATTTGTTTAACACTCACTGCACTTTCATGTCTTTTTATTGTCCATGATGAGACAGAAAGACAAGTTGGCTGCTACGTTATTATTCTTTTGTTCAATGGCCATTCCTAAACAAAGGAACACATGAATTTCCTGGATGGCTATTAATGCTCATGTATAATTTGGTATTTGTTTGAGTTACAAGACTGTCTGGAGCTGATACTAATAATGGACACTGGGGTTGCAGCAGCCATAACAACAGTCTTTATTTATTCAAAATGGCATGACAACCATATTTACTCAGTGCATTTCAGTGTTAGTTCCTTCACCTCTGAGTCAAGAGGTTTAGGTTCCACTGCAGTGCAACATGTCTGCAAATAACATCTTTCACATGAGATATTACATAGTCAATATCTCAGCTGGATGCAAGGGATCTTATGACACTATTTCAACAGATGAATAGTTACCGAGTTACCCCAGTATTTATTCAGAATCCAATATTACGAAAATGCGATTGTTTGTTTATTCTCGTTTTGTTGTTGGTGGGACCTTGCAGTGTCAAAATTGCCTGCTGCGGTTACTACACTTAGTTGTAAAGACCATTCGGATATTTCAAGCTTGTGAAAGGCAATTGCACATGTTTATCCAGCTGGGCACTTTAACGAGATAGTTAGGATGGAAAAATCAATTGCCACGGGCAGTGATGACTGTTCCCACAAACATACTCTGGAGGCAAAACTAAAATTGGTTTCGAAATTGACACAAAATCAGAAAGTCACATACACTGAAATCTAGTCTGGTTTGTACAGAAGCGGGTAACAGTGGTGTTTGTTGAGTTAGTGGGGGCAGTGGCAGTGTCCTTGTTATAAGGCATAAGAGATGCAGGCTTCAAGCACATTTAGTTACAACTTCTGAAGTCCTGGTACGTTCTGCGCATCTGCTATATTTGAACATCGTGTGATGTTGTACAGTACAGATATTAGACAACAAAAACAGAAACTGCTGGCAAAACTCAGCAGATCTTGCAGCGTCTGTGGGGCCATAGCAGAGATAACACTGCAAGCCCGGTGATCTTGCTTCAGTCACCAGATTCGAAATGCTAACTCTGCTTTCACTCCACAGATGATGCCAGACCAGCTGAGTTTCACATCTCCAGCATCTGCAGTTCCTTGGTTTATCCGATGTTTGCACTCACCACTTGTAAAAAGAAATCAATCTGCTCTTGGGGAAAGTAGAGCATCTCCCCCAACACCCACTACTTGCTCTCCCCTCATCCCTGCAAAGGTGATGGATTGACCAGCATTTGTCCCAGTCAACTCTCCAGCACTTTCCTAGCAAAATTCACCAAATCTATCCAGCAGAAAAACCTGACAGGCGCTTTGATAAATTACAAAGAGGCTTGTGCCTGGGAGATAATTGGAACCTGTTGAGTGACTAAATCCTGACTGGCCTAAATGATTGCTTGCTTTTAACCTGTTAGCAATTAATTGGCAGTTCCAGGCGGAATGTTTCATGCTACATTTACCTTGCATCACTGTTCCCACCGGCAGCCCCAACCTCAGCAGCAGCACAGCATCATAAATGGGACAGTGCTGCTTCCTACCTGACGAGGTAGTTTTGCTGGCGTTGCTGGAAGCTGTACAGCCGGAGCAATAATGGAAATACATCCCCCCTCCAGCATCACTGGCTGGCAGTTTCTCTGGCAACAGGCAGGCTCACCAATGTAAATGGTCTAGGGAGTCCAGCTAAACAGAGCTGTTTCTGCTTGGAGTGGTATGGAGGAGATCCCTTTGCTAATATGCTTCCAGGCACATGATGCACATTGTGTATTTAATGAGGTTTGAGTGTCCTCTTTTCACCCACTCTTCTCTTTGTGGTGCAGGTGATGGGTGCATTGGTACTGGTTGCAGGACAGACAGAAGAGGTGCACAGAGCCCCTGCACGAACTGATCAGTTAGTCCTCTCTTCCCCTCAAGAATCTCCTAAAGAACTGGACTCTCATTTTAAGTTTTCTGGGGCACTCATCCTGCTGGAAAATTCAGACAGGTACTATAGTGAAAGGAAGCAAGTTGCTTTTTGTAACTCTGTTCTATTCATTGAATTATTTACTTAATGCCTTAAGCACCACAAGGTACACAAAACAGGGCTTCCTAACTATTCAAACACAGTTCACTTATCTCAGAGATAGCAGGAACTGCAGATGCTGGAGAATCTGAGATGACAAGGTGCAGAGCTGGATGAACACAGCAGGCCAAGCAGCATCAGAGGAGCAGGA
>JAHRHZ010000066.1:3631793-3665607 GCA_024137785.1 Ginglymostoma cirratum
TACTGCTTGGCCTCCTGTGTTCATCCAGCTCTGCACCTCACTTATCTCATCCAATGTACTCAATGGAACCATATCTCAAGACTACTTTTTTATGAAATGTATCAGTCTCTGTTACTTACTCCCCGAGAGTGGAATTTTTGTTTTCATGAACCTAAACATAAAAGCAGACCAAGCCTGACATTCACTCCAGAAAAAAACAGATACTATCAATATTAGTTTCTTTGTCATTTTCCGTCTTTTTTCTGATTATTCCTCTATCAATGTTTGTTTTCTCAGTTGTTTTCTTTTCCTTTACCCTGTTGTTTTTCTCAACAGTTGGCTCTGCTCTTTCACTTTCGTCTGATTGCTCTGTCCCTGTTTCTCCTGACACCCACCCCGTCCCTTTCTTTTAGAGTTAATCTCTCTTACCTCAGTAAATCTCTAGATAGATGAATGTGTTCTGCTTTTCTCGCAACCTGCAACAGCTAACTTATTCTTTAATAACTGATCCCAGCTCCAGACCCATTCGTGCACATACTGGATAAGACTGTTAAACTCCTCTCACTCCCAGAGCTCACAAACAATGTATGTTTCACAAATTCAGCCAGCTTGGGAAAGTGAATTACAATAGCACAAGATTATGTGGCTTGATATTGGGACTCCATTTTGCTATCTTCAGCACCCTCAGGTTTAAAAAGTAACTCGGTTACCTGCCATTCTAATGCATTCAACAGATAAATAAGCTTCACATCTAATTCACTTTTAGAAGACCTTCCATTTTGGAGGTGCTCTTGTTCTACCTCAGCTGACTCAAACATGAGTATTCTTCCCCTCCTGTGAAGGAATTCTAATTTAGAAAGAGTGTGGATGTGTGGCCAACAGTGAAGGTGCTGGGCAACAGTCACACAGCTTCCTTCCACAATGAAATGATTTCTTCAGCTTGCCTCCAAGCAAAATAACAGCAGGGAATTAAAGATGCTGCAGGTAAGCAAGCAAGCTAAACACAGAACTTGTCTACCATGGCATAAGTCAGCTTCTTCCTTATCCTGCTGGCTTCAAGCACACTCATCTTGGCATAAGAGTGTAGAAACTGTAAGAAGAATACAAACCTCGGTTACACACTAATAAAGTTTTAATCATGCAAAGCTGTAGCAAACAGAGAGAAATTCTCTCACTTTCACTTCATTTTACATGTAAATGACCAATCATCAGGATTCTGCTTGTTGAGGGGGTCACATTTAATGAGGTCACAAGTCCTGGCCAGGATCATGTCATTTTGTAAAAGGAAGTGAGCCAATATACACAAGGATTATCATGTCACAGAGTCATAGAGACATTTAGCACAGAAATAGACCGTTCGGTCCAACTTGTCCATGCTGACTAGACATCCTAAACTGATCTAGTCCCTTGTGCCAGCATCCCTCTGAACTCTTCTTATTCACGTACCCATTTGGATGCCTTTTAAATGTAACTACTCTCGACTCCCTCTATTTTGCTGGGACGATTTTGTTGCTGGAGCTTTGTTCCTGAGTTCGGGGACTCCTTAAAATCAGAACCACAGGTCCTGCTCCACCTCCAACTCATTGGCTGGCAGGTGGTGCTAGTTTTTGAAGAAGTGATGTGAGTAAAGTGAAAATAAGTGTCTGGGTCCATCGCTTTTTGCAACAGGCTTTCAACCTCAGACAAGTCTTGTTTGAGGATGATAGTACCAGGTAAGACAAGTAGAGCAGTTCAGGACTCAAAAGGTTTCTGGTCACTGTTTCAGCACTCCTCCTCATGAACAGCGTACCTACCAACCAGCCTCCAACGTGAGCCTTTAGCAAAATGAAAGCACCTTGATTGAGAAGTCATTCATCCGACAACAGTCAACCTGTTACTGATGCACTGATTGTGATTACAGGTTCTGTTCAAGCATCATGTCACAGTGGTCCCAAAGATCAGCAAATTGTGAATGATAAAACTGCAGCTAGAAATTAATTTTTTTAGATCTGCATGCCCAAGTGACCAAGTAAAATGGGACCAGATGAGAACATTATGCGCATGAATGGAAAATCCATTTGAACATGCACTACAAGGGTAATGAACCAGGGAAATTACACAGAAGAGATCAGGCAAGTTGATTAACATTGTGAAGACTAAATTCTTTTGTATCCTTTACTGTGGCAAGGCAAATTTAATAATTGCTTATCAAATTAAACTTCACACATTTTAATGGACAAAAAACATCTTCAAAAAAAATCTTCAAAGGTTTGCAACTAGACCAACCGTTTTCAACTTCTACACGATTATTTTGAGAGCTGAATTCCTAGTACAAAGTTATAACCAATCATATAAACACACATACAAACATGGAAAATCAATGGGCAAAATAATCTGATTGCTCCAGTGCGACTCACACCAGGTCAGCAGGAACATCACGAAAAAACGCTTTCAAACGCTAACCTTCTCAACCACCCAAACTCTAATCTTTCTTGTTTTCATTAATCAGTCTGTCCAATCAGTAGAAGTTGATGCAAGCATGCCATGGCATGGCATAGTTTGAGCAAATGTACAGCAGTGAATCAACATTTCAAAAGATTTAAGAAGGTGACCCCCCCCCACCTCCAAGTACTTTGGCAACAGGGAGCTAAGTGAAGCCAAGATCAAGCGAAAATCTATCCCCAACAAGCTGGTAATTCCTCTGCTATTTTTCCACTTCAATTTGGTACTGGTACTCCTAACGCCCCCTGAGAGTTCAATCCAGGACATCAAAGACACTCTGTCTTTTCAAGTGAGGTTGGTGGCACTAGTATTTTCCCTCTCGACAGCTCAGAATTACAGAGTTGTACAGCATGGAAACAGAACCTTCGGTCCAACTCACTTGTGCCGACCTGATATCTTGTCCCATTTGCCAGCACTTGGCCCATATCCCTGTAAACCTTTCCTATTTCTATACCCATCCAGATGTCATTTAAATGTTATAATTGTACCAGCCTCCACCACTTCCTCTGACAGGTCATTCCATTCAAGCACCACCCTCTGCCTGAAAAAGTTGCCCCTTAGATCCCTTTTTAAATCTTTCCGCTCTCATCTTAAACCTATGGTTTTGGATTCCCCTACTCTGAGATAAAGACCTTGGCTGTTCACCATCTCCATGACCCTCATGATTTTATAAACCTCTGTAAGGTCACCCCTCAGCCTCTGACGCTTTGGGGAAAACAGTCCCTGCCTATTCACGCCTCTCCAATCCAGGCAACATCCTTGTATGTCTTTTCTGAACCCTTTCAAGTTTAACAACATGTTTCCTTATAGCAGGGAGACCAGAATTGAATGCAGTATTCAAGAAGTGGCCTAACCAATGCCCTGTACAGCTGCAACATGACCTCCCAACTCCTATATTCAAGGCAGTGTCCAATAAAGGCAAGTGTACAAAAAAGCCTTCTTCATTACCCTGTCTACCTGTGACTTCACTTTCAAGGATCTATGAAATTCAAAAATTTAATACCCTGTAGATTACATGGATACTTCACCCATTGGACTTGATTCCCATTCATGACATAAACATTCATTTTTATTTTTGCCTCAGCAGTATCCAATCTGAACAATTTTAATTAATTGGTTATCCCAAACATGCATTTAGAAGATATCTGGTGTTTCACGGGTGGGGGAGGACAGCTGCCAAAAAGACTAGTGAAACAGAAAGAAAATAGTATTAATCTGCTCCTTACAGATATTATGAGAACAGTCCCCCAGACCAGAAAATGGCTGATTATTTGCTAAGTAGTGTTATAAATTTACAAGCAAGGATGTATGGCTAGGATTGTAGCTCAAGTAGCAAGAGAGAATTATAAATTAGTATTTTACAGCAAGTGACAGTGAAAAATGGTCACAACTTCAGGATAGCAACACTGTTTGAAAATGCTGATGTCTGTGTACCTTCCAAACCCATGAACACTTCTATCTAGAAGGACAGGGGCAGCAAATACGTTGGAACACCACCACCTGCCCCTCCAAGCCACTCGCCATCCTGACTTGGAAATATCTCACCATTGCTTCCTTGATGCTGCGTCAAAATCCAGGAATTCCCTCCTTAAGGGCATTGTTGGGTCAACATGGAGCACATTGATGGCAGCAGTTCAAAAAGCCAGCTCACCACCACCTTCTCAAGAGCAACTGGGGCGAGGCAATAAATGCTAGCCAATTGGCACAAGCCCACATCCCAGAAGTAAATAAATTTAAAAAAGTGTGCATGCCTACAATTACTTATTTCTTGTCAACATTAGAAGGCTCATCCCTCAGCTGTAAAATCACAGAGTAAAATAAACACTACTAAATCCTACATTAAGCACTGATTCACTTATCACAGAAACAAGTCTTGTTGTCAACTGGTCTTGCAGTGGGATTTTACCCCTTCCGCCCACATATCCATGGCACCTTTAAAAGTGGCAGAGCTACATGAGTGTCTGACAATTCCAATTTTCATCATTCTGCAAACAATCTGAAGTTGCAAGCCTCCACAGTCATCAAACTGTAAACAACAGAGATCCAACCTACTTGCATATCCTGTCTGAATCACGTTAAAATCCCAAGTTTTTAATGTGGTTTATACATTGAAAACAAACATGGGCACCTTCCGTGAGTTTGTTAAATGGTTTATTATTGTTAGCTCTCCAAATTCTCTTTCCGCATTCCTCAAAATTCTCACTGTTTTATTGTAATGCAGTTCTTTTAACTGCTGTTTATCTGAAAAATTCTCCCCAACAACAAATGCAATCATTCATTAGTTAAAAAAATGCTCTATTATTCTCAATGTGCATCCTACAATTCTTCAGTATCATCAGACAAATAATGGATTGTGGCTGAAAATTCAAACAATGCTGTTGATTCCAGCTTAAAGCAAAATGCATAAAGCATTTATGTCTTTCAAAACGGAAGTAAAAATCAAAGAACAAGCAAACCCATAGCAGCCACAAGAGCACAAGGAAAGACAAAGGATTCTCGTGCACAGAAGAACTAAATAAAATGCAGTTTAAAGACATTATGCAGCAGTATTACTCTTAAAAGGAACCACCTTGCCAGGAAAGTATTTCTAATGATTTTGTGCCCAAGCTACACATCTGATGGATTATTCCGCCATCTTCAAGTATTTTTGACTTTCTATTAAATTGTCAGTAAATTGCTTGTGGCATGTAACTGTGAGAATGCAGTGATTTTCAATGTTAGACCTAAGTCGTGCAAAATGTTCATTAAATAAAAATGGGGAGTGGTTAGATCTTTTTGGATTAGCATAAAGTTGCAACCTTTAGTCAAGCTACGCAACAAATCCATGGCAGGCACACGTGACCCTATTTAAGTGACAAAGTGGGAATGGTCAAAACAGGCAGCTCAATGTTAATGACAGACTAATTTCAGTTTATGCAGGAATTTAACTGGGCAGTTGCTTAACAAATTCTAATTTCTCCACTCATGGTATGTGGGCATCACTAGCAACGTGTACTTGCCCTTGAGAAGGTGGTGGTGAGCTGCCTTCTTGAGCCGCTGCAATCCACTTACTGTAGGTAGACCCACAAAGCCGTTAGGAAGAGAGTTCCAGGATTTTGACCTGGTGACACTGAAGGAACAGCGATATATTTCCAAGTCAGAATGGTGAGTGGCTTGAAGGGGAACCTGAAAGTGGTGATTCCATATATTTGTAACCCCTGTCCTTCTACATGGTAGTGGTTGTAGGTGATGGATGAAATGGATGTTTCTGAATGTGGTGCCAATCAAGCAGGCTGCTTTGTCCTGGATGGTATCAACTTTCTTGTGTGTTGATGGAGCTGTACTCACCCAGGCAAGTGAGTAGTATACCATCACACTTCTTATTCCTTTCAGATGATTGGCTGGCTTTGGGGAGACAGGTGTATTACTTGCTGCAGCTTTCTTAGCATCTGACCTGCTCTTGTAGCCACTGTGTTTATATGATAAGTCCAGTTCAGTTTTTGGTGAATGGTAACCCTGAGGATATTGAGTGTGAGGCATTCACTGATTGTAACATCATTGAATGTTAAGGGGTGGTGGTTTGTTTGTCTCTTATTGGAGATGGTCAATGGCTGGCTTTTTTGTGGCACAAATATTTTTCATCACTTTGCAGCCCCAGCGTGGATATTGCTCTGATTTTGTTGCATTGAGGCATGGACTGCTCCTGAACTTGGTATTGCAAACGGTGCTCAATATTATGCAATCATTGGTGAACATCCTACTTTTCACCTTATGATGGAGGGAAGGTCATTGATTAAGCAGCTGAAGATGGGGTTGGGTCTAGGACACTATCCTGAGAAACTCCTACAGCAAAGTCCTGGAGCTGAGATGACTGACCTTCGACAACCATGATCATCTTCCCATGTGCCAGGTATGACTCCTACCAGCAGACAGTTTAAACCCTGATACCCAGTAATTCCAGTTTTGCTAGGGGTCCTTGATGCTACACTCAAATTCAGCCTTTTTGTCCACGTTTGAACCAAGGCCAAAATGAGGTCAGGATCTGTATGGCCCTGGTGGAACCCAAACTGGGCGTCATTGAGCAGGTGCTACTTGATAGCATTGTTGATGACACCTTCCATCATTTTACCGATGATTGAGAGTAAACTGATGGGCAGTAATTGGCTGGCTTGGATTTGTCCTGCTTTTTGTATACAGGACAGACCTGGGCAATTTTCCACATTGTCAGGTCGATGCCAGTGTTGTAGCTAGTACAGTTTGGCTAGGGGCGTAGCAAATTCTGGAGCATAAGTCTTCAGTACTGTTGCTGGAATGTTGTCAGAGCCCATAGTCTTCACAATATCCAATGCCTCCAACCACTTTGTTGATAACACATGGGATTGTATTGAATTGAAGACTGGTATCTGTGCTACTAGGGGCTTCTGGAAAAAGCCAAGAATTTCTGGGACTCTGCCTTAAGTTCAGAAAAAGCCATCAGCGTGACTGCATATAAAGCCCTTTCCCCTGCTAGTTTTAAAAGAAATTGCAGATGTAATTTGTTGTTGTTTATCTTTTAATCCATTTAGTGCAAGTGTGATGCACATTATGCAGGTGTGCCACTTTGAGATGTAGTAAACAATGCTACCTAAGCCAATGATTTATAAAGACTGAATTAAACAGAGTTTGCTTTATTACATAACGTGATTTATTTTGATACTTGCTGGACTGAAGTCTTGGGATATTCAGTACACTTAGTATTCTTAGATACATTTTTGAACATTTTTAGTCTTTGTATGTTACTATCTATAAATGTACTATTTAGAACATAGAACATAGAACAGTACAGCACTGTACAGTACAGGCCCTTCAGCCCGCAATGTTCTGCCGACCTATTATCCTACTAAGATCGATCTTCCTTGCATACCCTACATTAAGAAAAAGTATTCCAGGGCTGGGGAGTAACAGTCCAGTGATAATACCACCAGGCCATCACCTCCCCTATATCACTATAGTCTGGAAACACGTGGCGAAATGCATTAGTGGAGCTATGTTCCTGGTTTTTCCCAATTTTGGAAACATGGAAGGTAGTCCAGGGAATTGGTAGCCATAAGGAAAATGTCCCAGAGGTAGGTGGTTGTGGCAATGTGGGGGTCAGGAGGAAAGCAGTGCAGTTGGGGAAAACTGGGATTTGGCAAAACTGGAAGATTCAACAGAGGGGTTAGCTCATTGGATTCTGTCAGAAATAGGAGGAGGAAAGAGCAGGAGCTTAAACAGAATTCTTCATGCTTCATAGGGCCATAACCGTAGGGGATAGTGGGTCCACGGATTGGATACTTCTGGTAGTCAGATCCCATGAAAAATTGAAACTTTTGTCTTACAATTAATTCTCACAATACTCCATTTTTTAGGAAATGAATATCACAGTTTTGTTAACAAACATACAAAAGTTGACTCTCTCTGTTTCAAGACAAATAAGAACATTGCTGATATCATCCATTTACCATTATTTTCAAGCAGCAAAATTCTGACATGAATGACAACTCTTGGAATGGGAATAACGTTTGCAATATCCAAGTAAATGACTAACCTTTCTGTGAAATGGAAACAGATGTAGAACTTACTGTAAGTAAAAATTCTGAAGTGATTATTTGCTCAGAAAAGAGCCACCCCATTTTCCATTGAAGTTACTATTGTGTTGAACAACTTCAGACAATGAATTCTGTTATCAATTTTGTTTTCCCTGCCATTTTGCCCTACCCCTCCAACCCCAGAGTTTGATTTTCTTTGTCTTGCTGTCAGCAGACTTATATTCTGCCATTAGCACCTACACTGGACCTACTTCTCCACAACTATGGCTATTCTCTTTGCCACTGGTTCTTTGACCATGGTCTATAACCTCTCTCACCCGTTAGTCTTCCCTTCTGTTTCATGCTCCTCCCCACCTTTTTCTACAGGAAAGATTTTGGGATCTTCTGTGGGAAAGAAGGTCATGATGTGAACATACCAACCGAAGTATTTCTACCCATTTCTGGAGGTGAAGTGAGACACAAGAGGGAACTGTCTTCTCAGCAATGGGAAACGTTTAGAACAAGGTAGACAGCAAGGCTGGGTGTGGAAGGGAAAAGAGTTGACCTAAAGAGGAACAACCGTTTTTGTAAGGAAAGGGGTAACAAAACACCTTAATAATTCATTTGAGAAGTTGTGGATGTCTACTTACCCCCGACTCTTCTGATCAGCATCTCAGGGTACAACCCAAGGAGAGGACACAGCAAACACCGTTCTCTCATGAAAATTCCTGAATAAGGAGGTGCTGGAAGTGGACATGAAAAGCCCAGTTCTCCTTCAGGTCCTTGTTCATGGCTCTAGATAATCATTAATGGTCAAGTAGTTGAGCATGTATCACCCACATACTTGGAACTTTTTTGGACTCCATGTAAATCGAAAGCAGTGGGAAAAGGCCTACAGTTCCGGCCAATACACTTTGATAGAACATTTTATTTTAGGCTTGAACCAGACATCAATAATGCTCCGTTAAAACCATACGATCCCCAGCTACCCGAGAACCATAATTTCAAACATCATGCTCAAAGTATTCACAAATACAATGCCTAACATGAAAGGTGATTGCTCTGTCAATGCTAGACATTAGTTAGGAGTCAATGGCTTCATGGGAGGTAGTCCAGGTAATTGTCCACAGTTGTCAAGCAAGCCCCATTAACACAGTAAACTCATTCCTTCATGAACATGGCTGAAGAGAATTCTTTAATATCTCAATTTTGTTATACTCTGAACCCTTGTCAGGGCTCTTATTATCAGGAATTAAGACTGCTGTTTGAAACAACAATCAGTGTGCTTGAGCAGAGGTGTGACATTCCATGTAAGCCTAATAAATTAGTACTTGAAATTTAACAAGTACATTAAAGATGATTAGCAATGATAAACTGATTACGCATATGATTTATATTTAATACATTATACCCCATTTTCTTGCAGAATAAATATTCATCATTTTCTCTTAACAGCAGAAGCTCGCAATCTGTCTGAAGTGCAGGGTAGCTCACTGGTAGCTTGGCAGCTTGCCTGAATTAGAGTTCCATTTTATCCCAGCTGGGTTCACTTGTAATTTTCTGTCATCACAGTAATCAGTGTATAGAATTTTTAAATCATTTCAAAAACGAATTGAAAACATCGTAAAGATGGGAATAAATGTTTAACTTCAGACGAGAGAGAGAAAAAAAATCAGCATTGTACTTCAATGCAAATAACACCTCTCCTTTCAATAGTTATTTTTAAGTTGCAGGAGGGTTTCTGTCAGTAACCAATGTGATCAGTGGAGCATCTTGTTGAAACTGATTTCCCTTTCTCCCCTCACCCAAACCCCGCGCCCCCAAGCCCAACTTCCCGAGCCCAAAACACTCCAAAAGGTGAAAAGCTCCCAAATGTTGAGAAGGAGAAGGCAAATTCTGATTTGACAGCACAGCAGGATCAATGAGTGTACGAGGGGATTGCGCCTGAAATGTACATATGTAAAAAAGACACGTTTCAGGTATTCATCCAGGACACATCAAGCCAAGTGCCTTTGCAGACACACTTGTAACAAAACAATTTAGTTCAATTCATCAGCAATAATGACCTCTAAATTACCTCAACTATCATCTATTTTGCTGTAGTTTCTTTATTCTTCAAAACCACAAACATAATCTCAGAATAGGTTTGCAAGTTATTGTACTAAATTATGTGACACATGATTTGTACACACATAATACTCATTAAACAGGGTTTGCCTCAAATAGGGATTTAACCTCAGGTTCATCAGTTGAGGAAGGAGCAGGTATGCAGAATTGCAGTGATAGTCAGTTGCCATTTAAATAGCCAGGAGCTTTTTGGGTTGAATCTGGAAGTGACTTTGGAACTGAAATGATTATGTCTACTATCACTAGCTTTCTGGTGCTTTGATTCTCACTTTTATACAAATGATAAATGGATCTAGACATGCAATATAAGGCTTGTCTATTGTAACCATCCCTCTGTTTGTGAGCGTCCCCTCAGTACATTTTCAGATATGCATGTGAACAGTACTACTGAGCAGCAACGAGGTCAGAAAAACTTATTGTACTTGTCCATTATGTCGCAGGTAAACCAAAGTGCCTCTCCTAAATTAGGAGCTGAAGCCTCAATAGTAAGAGTGTGAATATGCATGAAAGACACTCTTACTGTGCTTTCAGCACAAGCTTGAGCAGACTTCACTGTAAATGTCACTGAAGATGTGAAGGAGTTCTTACTGCAGACAACCGTACGTCTGTGACTTTCGCAGATGCAGACAGTGGACATTCATACTCCTCAGAAGAGTATACAGTGTAGTCTACAAATACTGTAGTGACTCTTGTGGATTATCCCACTCAAATAGCAATCTGTTCTAAGCAGAAATCTGTTCTAAGAGGTAGAATCCTGAAATGCTAAATTAGCAGCACAAGCTGTATTTTCAATCTGGGCATTAGCTGGCATCAGTATTTGCACTTTATGGTCACTGTCAAAGCTGATGAGAGTGCTGCATGGTCTTGCAAGGCGCCAAGTTGCTCCGAGGGAACCTGGCTACGTTGGCATGATGTCATTCCAGTCCTACGAGAACAAGGTATAATTCATCTCCAATACTGTTTTAAAAAAGCACAAGCTAAACCGTCCTTTCACTGTAAAACATGTACAGCAACGTACTGAACTTCTAATATGATACACATCGGTAAGAGCTGAGGGAGGGTCAAGATGTGAGAGGTGCTGCTGCTGAGCTTGGCCAAGGTTGGCGCTCCTCAATTTCCTGCAGAGCCTACTTTTGTTTTACAAGAATGCACAGAAACAATGAAAGCTCTGTTTGTTTCCTAACACTATCAGAACTATGATTAGATTTCAAATTTGTATTGACAGTCTAAATCAGCTGTTGAGTTTGACTTAAGGTTTAAAATGCAGAAACAGACAAAGAAAATTAGCACAGTGAATGACGATGTTGTCAAGGAGAATGCTGAGATACAGGCTATTAGACTAGACAGGACTGAGGTTCATAAGGAGGAGGTGTTAGCAATTCTGGAAAGTGTGAAAATAGATAAGTCCCCTGGGCCGGATGGGATTTATCCTAGGATTCTCTGGGAAGATAGGGAGGAGATTGGAGAGCCTTTGGCTTTGATCTTTATGTCATCATTGTCTACAGGAATAGTGCCAGAAGACTGGAGGATAGCAAATGTTGTCCCCTTGTTCAAGAAGGGGAGTAGAGACAACCCTGGTAATTATAGACCAGTGAGCCTTACTTTGGTTGTGGGTAAAGTGTTGGAAAGGATTGTAAGAGAAACGATTTATAATCATCTAGAAAGGAATAATTTGATTAGGGATAGTCAACACGGTTTTGTGAAGGGTAGGTTGTGCCTCACAAACCTTGTTGAGTTCTTTGAGAAGGTGACCAAACAGGTGGATGAGGGTAAAGCTATTGATGTGGTGTATATGGATGTCAGTGAAGTGTTTGATAAGGTTCCTCACGGTAGGCTATTGTAGAAAATACGGAGGTATGGGATTGAGGGTGATTTAGCAGTTTGGATCAGAAATTGGCTAGCTGGAAGAAGACAGAGGGTGCTGGTTGATGGGAAATGTTCATCCTGGAGTTCAGTTAGTAGTGGTGTACCGCAAGGATCTGTTCTGGGGCCACTGCTGTTTGTCATTTTTATAAATGACCTGGATGAGGGCGTAGAAGGCTGGGTTAGTAAATTTGCAGATGACACTAAAGTCAGTGGAGTTCTGGATAGTGTGGAAGGATGTTGCAGGCTACAGAGGGACATAGATAAGCTACTGAGCTGGGCTGAGAAGTGGCAAATGGAGTTTAATGCGGAAAAGTGTGAGGTGATTCACTTTGGAAGGAGTTACAGGAATACAGAGTACAGGGCTAATGGTAAGATTCTTGGTAGTGTGGATGAGCAGAGAGATCTCGGTGTCCATGTGCATAGATCCCTGAATGTTGCCACCCAGGTTAATAGGGTTGTTAGGAAGGTGTACGGTGTGTTAGGTTTTATTGGAAGAGGGATTGAGTTTTGGAGCCGTGAGGTCATGTTGTAGCTGTACTAAACTCTGGTGCGGCCGCACTTGGAGTATTACGTGCAGTTCTGGTCGCCGCATTATTGGAAGGATGTGGAAGCATTGGAAAGGGTGCAGAGGAGATTTACCAGGATGTTGCCTGGTATGGAGGGAAGGTCTTATGAGGAAAGGCTGAGGGACGTGAGGCTGTTTTCGTTAGAGAGAAGAAGGTTAAGAGGTGACTTAATAGAGACATACAAGATGATCAGAGGATTAGGTAGGGTGGACAGTGACAGCCTTTTTCCTCGGATGGTGACGGCTAGCACGAGGGGACATAGCTTTAAATTGAGGGTAGATAGATATAGGACAGATGTCAGAGGTAGGTTCTTTAGTCAGAGAGTAGTTAAGGTGTGGAATGCCCTGCCTGCAACCGTAGTAGTCTCGCCAACTTTAAGGGCATTTAAATGTTCGTTGGATAAACATATGGATGATAAGGGAATAGTGTAGGTTAGAGGGTCTTCAGATTGGTTTCACAGGTCAGCGCAACATTGAGGGCCGAAGGGCCTGTACTGCGATGTAATGTTCTATGTTCTATGTTCTAAAGAAGATTACCCACAGAAAGTGTCCACAGCAATGGCCTAATGGTATTATCGCTGGACTGTTATTCCAGAGACCCAAGTAATGTTCTGGGTCCTCGGGTTTGAATTCCACCAAGGCAGATAGTGGAAATGGGAAAAAACAGTTGGTTCACTAATGCCGTTTAGTGGGGGGAAACTGCCATTATTACATTGTCCAAACTACATGTGACTCCAGATCCACAGATTGTTAACTGCCCTTTAGGATGGGCATTAAGTGCTGGTCTAGCCAGTGACAATAGACAGACAGTAGATAACACAGAAGGAAGCCATGCAGCATATGCTGGCCAACACAAATTGAAAGTAGAACTACCAAGTAGTTACTTGTTAAATTTCACTACCTCAGGAAGACTTGAAGAGAATGGACCTTGTTTTTTGAAATTACTAAGAAGTGCCCTGTAATGAAATGCACTGCTGTCAATTTTTACACAGCAAGACCCAAGAAATAAAAATATGACAATGAACACATTATACACATATTAATATTTATAAGCTACAGACAAGTAGGGAGAACTCCCCAACTCTTCTGTACTGCACTGCCATGGGACGTGACATTGCTTGTGAAAGATAGCATCTCTGGCAGTCTAGTATTTCCTCAGAACTGCATTGGATAGGATGTGAACCGGCAGCTTTGTGACTTTGGTGAGAGTTCTGCCCAACCAGCTGATATGCAATGAACGTAGGTAGGTTTATGAAAGTGTGCTGTGTCAGGATTTCTGTCTTGCTACATCATGAGTTATACAGTGCTGCTTGTGTTTCTCCAAGAATGCAATACTGCTTTCTCTCAGGCAGAACTGCACAGAATGTGGTTCACGTATTACATGCTTGGCATGAATGCTTGATAATCAAAATTGTTATGCAGCCACATCCTACATGTCTGAAATTTTCTTTCTGACCTGAATTTAGGTGCTCCAGGCTCTGTATTAATCCTTCATTCTGTCAGCAGCCTGCTCAGAATATTGCTTCATTATCTTGTCTACAATTTTGGTGGGAGGCAGAAACTCGTCCTTCCAGAACTTAATCAATGAGCTCTTCTACTACTAATTGATTTAACTTTTGCCAATTTTGCACCACCAAACTCAATGCTCCAGGAAAAGTGTTGCACACATTTAGGAGTTGAAATATCAACATGCCCAATTGTGGTCGTGGATATCATTTGTAACACCCCACTGATACTCATCTACGACAACAATCTTGGGGTCATTAGAAAGATGGGAATTTGCCCAAAGAGCCACAGAATCCATAAGTTACTAACTAAACATCCCAAAAGAAATTCATAGGTTCACTTCCAACATAAGTATATTATAGAGAATTACCAAATTCCTGCTTCTAATCCTTAATTCAGAGGCTTATAGGGATGAGACAAATGAATGATTACATTCATCTTAAAAATAAACTTCTTCAGGACTGTATGCTCTGTTTATGTCACTGCAACTCAAATCTCTTTTACACCCACAAACGGGGTTTATGTCAAGCTTTTGCTGAAAATATGATGAAAGAGCAAGAGTCCCAAGGAAGAGGCACTGTCCAGCACTTTTGGAAATCTCTAACAGGCGTCTAAATCAACCCTATTTACTAAATGTAAACTGTGACTGCTCTGTGAGTTGCTCACATTAAGAAGCTTTGTTTTGTAACTTAATTGAAATTCGCTCTTCAAAGGCATTTACAATGTGTTTTTACACTGAGCAGTTAACTGAGTAAATAATTGAGATGTGTCATCTATTAAGTAGGCTTTAAACTAGCATCAGGCCCTTTAGTTTCTGAAAGAAGTCCGCACAGAATATCCATTCACACTAATGTTGCTCCAGAGTCTGCTAAACTGTAAGGAAAATGAATGTCAATAAAACCTCAGTTAATGTTCGTGGCACCAGTGCACACTCTCCAGCCAACTCACATGTCAAGCTGCAAAGTGATAGATATGTTTTGATGACATTTGAGAATGCAGAGTGCTCTGGCTGACCATACAGCAGTCAAACTCAGTTCACAGAGAGTCAAAAGGTCCCTTGACTGACCCAACAGGTGCTTGTGCTGGAATGTCATTCAATGTGCCTATTCCAATTCAACACTGACAATGGAAAGTTCTCTGCTACTGTTAGAGCAGTGATTTCTGAGAGCGACAAGAACCTGTTACAATTGGCAGCAGCCTGGACAGCAACAGAAACAACTGTATTTTAATAATGAAGTTATGCTGGTAACGTGGATTGATTGACGGGCAAGATCCCATCTTGACTGATGCAATGCCACAATTCTTTAAGTGGTCTCTAAGTAACAATACAACTGCCGGACGCAAGGTGTTTAACCAGGAATTCTTGCTTAAAACAAAATGAGATTGAGTCAGGTCCATTGTTCTTAGTGAAAATTAGTGTTCCCGTTGATGCTGTGTAAGGATTGATAATACAAATCTGTGACCGCCAAACCACGGGAAGCAAACTTTTTTGAGAGTAAACTTTAACTCACCAACAAATAATGTGATGCTGCTCAGCTGGGGGGACAGAAAATCAGAACACTTCAGTTATATCCCCGGTGAAACTAGGACTGATGCCAGTAAGACGAATTGCTCCAAGTTCTTATTCATCAATAGCTTTTGACATTTTGTATTGAGTGGCACGGAAGATGACAGCAGTTCCAGCCAATAACAGTACTGAAGTATGACAATTGAAACTCTGCTTTTCACTTTCTGAGAACCTGGCTCCTAACATAGCCGAGATTCAATTGAATCCAGCAGCAGATTTCCAGCATATTGAGAGATGAATGAAATAGCACTGAAACTGCTTCAAGGACTAAATGGCTGCTCCTGTTTTGAAACCCTCCTTGGTATCTTTCTGAACAGCCTCTCCCACCTCTTGTATTCACACACCAACATACACACAGATTGCTTTACAGACTCATATCTTGATCACTGCATGTTCTTTTTTACTTTAATTCAAAAAATTAGACAGGAGAAGTTCAGGGCAGGAACTGACCAAGAGGTTAAGGAAAGAAAGGAAATCTGACTTAGGTGAGGAAGGGGTAAGTTAGTGTGATTGGTTCCTAAAATATTGTTTGTAGTTGCTAAAGTTCAGAATAGTGGGAGAACTTGGACCAGTGGAGAGCTCTTCCCGCCATGTGTGAGAAATCAAGGACACTTCCATTGTTGATAATGACCATGTAAGGAGGCAGCTCCTGCTTGACTGCTTGGAGCAGCTGGAACTTTGGATGGACTCACTATGGAGCATCCGTGAAGTAGGAATGTCATGGATAGCATGTTTAGCGAGCTAGTCACAGCACAAATAAGGGCTACACAGACAGTGAAAAGGTAGATGACCGCCAGGAAGATAAGTAAACGGGGCAGGGAGTGCGATGGATGCTGTGACCATTCTCCTCTCAAACAGACACACTGTCTTAGATATTTATGGGGGAAGAGGATGGCCTCTCAGGGGAAAGCAGCAGCAGCCATATCAGTGACTCTATGACTGGCACTATCGTACAGCAGGGAGGGTCAATATGTAGGTGAGCAATGGTGTCAGGGCATTCTACAGTCTGGTGTACAGATAGGTGTTTCTGTGGCCACAAGCCAAGACTCCAGGATGGTGTGTTGCCTTCCTGGTGCCAGAGTCAAGGATGTTTCTGACTGGCCACAGTATATTCTAAAAGGTGAGGGTGAGCAGCCAAAGGTCATGGTCTATATTAACATCAATGACACAGGCAGGAATACAAGAGGTCCTGCAAAGGGATTTAGGTACGAAGTCGGAAAGCAGGACCTCTAGGGTTGTAATCTCGGGATTACTCCGTGTGCCACATTCCAGTGAAGCCAGAAAGAGCAAGACCATCTAGGTGAATGCTTGGCTAAAGAACTGATGGGGGAAGGAGGGATTCAGATATCTGATCATTGGAATCTCTTCCAGGGCAGGGGGGACCTACACAAGGACACTGAAACTGGAGGGGCAGCAACATCCTGGTAGAGAGGTTTACTGCTGCCACTCAGGGAGGGTTTAAACGAGTAAGGCAGGGGATCTGGAGCAGTAGGTCAGCATGTGGAGTAATTGATGGGTTAAGATCGACATTAAGATAAGTGAGTCAAATAGGAAGAAAAGACAGGGCCAGGCTAATGAACATGATTGGACTGGTGGTCTGAAGTGTATTTACTGTAATGCAAGGAGTATAACAGGTAAAGCAGACAAGAGTCCGGATAAGTACAGAGCCTGGGCTACAATATGGCAGCAATTACAGAAATTTCGTTAAGAGAAGGGCAGGACTGGCAGCTCAATGTTCCAGGGTTTACGCGTTTCAGGCGAGATGGAGAAGGGCATTTTAAGAGTGGGGAGTTTGCATTACTGATTGAGGAGAATGTCACCACTGTACTAAGACAGGTCGTCTTGGAGGGCTCATCCAGCAAGGGCGTAGAGATAGAACTTAAGAATAACAGAAGTGCAATCACTACAATGGGATTATACCATTGGTCTCCCAATAGCCAGCAGGAGACAGAGGAATAGATTCTGTAAGCAGATCATGCAAATATGTAAAAACAACATGGTTCTTGTAGTGGGTGATTTTAACTTCCCCAACGTTAACTGGGACTCCAGCACGTTCCTGTGAGGATGAGAGATAAGGATGGCAAGATTCTGGAACCTTGGATATTGGAAATTTAGTCAAAGAGAAAAGTAAACGTATGTAAGGTTCAGGAACCTGAAATGAAACAAGGCCCATGAGGAATATAAAAGAAGCAGAAAAGAACATTAAAAAAGAAATTAGAGGGCTAGAAAAGGCCACGACATATCTTTGGCAATTTGGATTAAGGAAAATCCCAAGGCATTTTATACATTTATTAGGAGGAAGAGTGCTCTGACAGGGATCTTCATATCCTTCTTAGCTATAGGCAAGGTCCCAGAATAGCCAATGTTATTCCTTTAAGAAGGGCAACAGGGATAATCCAAGAAATTATAGACCAGTGAGTTTTATGTCAGAGAAATTATTGGAGAAGATTCTTAGGGATAGGATTTACTCTCATTTGGAAAAAGAATGAACTTATTAGGGATAGTCAGCTTTATGCAAAGGAAGTCTTGTTGTACAAGCTTGATTGAGCTTTTGGGGAAGTGGAGAAGATGACTGAATAAGTACGACAGTGGATGTTGTCTATATGGAATTTACTAAAGTATTTGACATGGTAGGCCGTCCAGAAGATTCGATCGCATAGGATCCATAGTAAATTGGCAAATTAGATATAAAATTGGCTTGATCGTAGGACACAGAAAGTACTTAGGGAGGGATGTTTTTCTAACTGGAGGTCTGTGGTCAGTGATGCTCCATAATGATCAGTGATGGTACCTCTGTTATCCATATACATATATATAAATGACTTTGATGAAATTGTAGGTAATCTAATTAGTAAATTTGCAGACAACATGAAAATTGATGGAGTTGTGGGTAGTGAGGAAGGTCATCAAAGGATACAGAAGAATAAAGATCAGTTGGAAAATTGGGCAGAGAAACAGCAGATGGATTTTAATCTGGACAAATGGAAAATGATGCATTTTGGGAGGTCAAATGCAAGAGGAAAGTATGCAATAAATGGCAGGAACCTTAGTGGTTCTGATACGCAGTGCAATCTTAGGGTGCAAGTCCAGAGCTCCCTGAAAGTGCCAATGCAAGTGGATAAAATGGTAAAGAAGGTATATGGCATGGATTGTCATCATCAGTCAGGCATTGAGTATAGAAACTAGCAAGTCATGCTGCAGCTGTATAAGACTTTGGTTAGGCTACATTTTGGAGTATAGTGTGCAGATCCCGTTTCCACACTATAGGAAGGATATGGAGGCTTTGGAGAAGGTGCGAAAGAGGTTCACCAGAATATTGCCTGGATTGGAGTGTATTAGCTGTAAGGAGAGGTTGGGACAAATTTGGATTGTTTTTGCTAAAGTGTTGGAGGCGGAAAAACGACCTGATAGAAATATCTAAAATTATGAGAGGTATGTACAGGGTGGATGGTGAAGTCTTTCTCCCAGAGTAGAAATGTCAAATACTCAGGGGCATAAGTTTAAGGTGAGATGGGAAAAGTTTAAGGGAGATGTGCGACGAACGTTTGTTTTTACACAGAGGGTGGTAGGTGCTTGGAACACACTGCCAGGGGAGGTGGTGGAAGCAGATACATTTGCAACATTTAAGAAGCATTTAGACAGACACATGAAAAGGCAGGGATTGAGGGATACAGACCACATTCCAGCAAATAGGATTAGTTTGAACAGCATCATGGTCGGCACAGCCATGGTGCGCCGTAAGGCCTGTTCCTGTGCTGCACTGTTCCACATTCTATGAAAAACCAAGTGGAATTATCAGCCCCAACATAAATGAAAACTGAAGAAATACAAGAATTAAAAGGTTACTTCAACAATGGTGCATAGAATGCAAGTGTACATTAACCAAACCCTTAAATACAAGCTGTGTGCAAGATTACGTAGAATTATGTAACCAACAGGGTGAGAATGTCAACTCCTACAGCAGACCAATTTACTGGGATACAAGAACAAGCTGCAAGCTCTCCTACGGGGACACAATATCAAAAGGTGAGAGATAAATTAAAGCTGGCATAAATTGCTGCCTCCAGGTCAGGTAAAACTGAATTTTGTCTTTATTTTCATCTTTCGATGCTTAAGGTTGACATCTACAACATAACTGCTTTGTACCACATGTTAAACTTTTCCAATTCTTTTACAACTCCGAAGGTAGATTTTGCTAACAAAATGCAGTGATTCCGTTCTTCTTTTAAAAATACTGTTTACTAAAAACTTATCTAAAAAGCATTCTCAAATGCTTCAAATGCCTGAAGGCTTGATGCTCGCCAAGAGCCCTTACACTAAGAGCTGAAAAGCAGTTATTTAGTCCCTTAACAACCAAATACAAGAGATTTTCTGCAGTATTTAAATATTCAGTGACAAATTAAACTGACAGTCCAATAAATCTACCATCAATGCTTTCCAGTTATCTCCCTGTACCGGAGAGAATAAGCCCAACAAGAGGGCCAAATGGGTAAGAATGAGTGCACGTTATGAGATTTGTGCATGCAACAGTTGCCAACCTGGTAGAGCTTTCACAAACCTGTGACAGCTATTATTTGGAATCTAACTAACTGGGTGGAAAGATCCACTTGAAGCCAACTTGAAGTCTAAGGCAACAGACTCATCACTCTGAACCGTAATCATGACTACAATGATGAACCATTGACTCACAATCCATGACCTGTGACCTGAAAACCTCTCCTGTTTTGCCCATTTGGCAGACCAGGGTCCGATACAATAAAAGAACAAATGCGTGAAGAGAACTTGCTGTGTGACAGAGCAACATTTTAGGGGAGCATATGTTTACAAAGACTGCAGGATGCAAGGCCAACTGGGTGAATAATTAAATATGGAGATGACAAAGAGATTGATGACAATTTTTGCCAGCGGGTGGGATAGGATAGGTGATGTTACAAAAATGGTTATGATGGTATTTACGATGGACAGGGAACGGAGTCAAGCTTGAACTCAAAAAGGTTGTGAACAGTCATGTTCAACTTGCCACAGCAGAGAGATGGGTATTAGAATTTGTAGCAAAGACACTTGAGGAGACAGTGGTGATAACATCGTTGGACTAGTATTCCAGAAGCCTAGCTAATGCTCTGAAGACAATGGTTCAAATCTCACCATTGCAGCTGGTGGAACTGAAATTCAATTAGTTAAGTTTGGAATTGAAAGCTAGGCTCAGCAATACTGCCCATGAAGTATCACCAACTTACTCATCTGATTCACTAATGTCCTTTATCTGTTATCCTGGTCTGGCTACATGTGACTCCAGACCCACAGCAATATAGTTGACTCTGAAATGGCCTGGCAATTCACTCAGTTCAAGGATGATTAGTGGTGGGCAACAAGTGGTGACCTAGCCAGTGACATCCAAATCCCATGAAAGAGTAAACAAAAATGTTTATAGCAGGGTGAAAATGAATGCTCGTTTTTGTTGTTAACCAAGTCCAGACCTTAGATAAACTGGTTGAGCAAGAAGGTTGATCAAGAGTAAGAGATTAAAGAGATGTCACAGAGCAAACAGATAACCAGGAACATAAATCTTGAGAACAATATGAAGGACATCAGGATATCATACTCAACTAGAGAGCAAAGATTCCAAAAGACATAATTCATAATGTCAGAATCAAATGCCAAAAGCATGGCAATTAGCTTTGGAGAAGAAGAGTGAGCCTAAAGGGTTGCTCTTTATGGGAATTGGCAACACTGCTGCTGATCTACAAAGGACAGGAGAGGAAAATTCACAGATGCTATGAGATTCAAATTTGACAAGAGACTAGTGGGACAGCTATTGGAGGAGCAAGAAATGAATACTCCTTCTGAACATGGTTACGTCAAGCAGGCCTAATATTGGATTTACAAATTCTAACAGCAGAAACAAAGTTAACGTGGGAGGTCTGACTGATCAATATACCTTCTGAGAGAGGCAGAACAACAGGATGTCCCAAGAAACCAGAATTTTTTTTACAATCAACAGATGTGTTTTCCAGTCTTTCTCAGAACAAAAGAAGGAAAAATTCTTAAACAACATGTGTAGCTGAAGAGGTTTTAAAGGTCAAGCAAGTTATTTCTTAACCAGAGGTAAAAGTTTATTTATGTTGTGATGAGGGAGGGAAGAGTGTTGGGAACAGTTGAATGGAGAATCCTAAAAGGCTAGGAGTTGAAAGAAAAGCTTTATTTCTTTCCGGTGTGGCAGCATCTGTGAAGAGAAATCAGAGTTAACATTTCAGGTCTGGAGGCCCTCCCTCAGAACCTCTGTTTGTTTATTTATTTATTTCCCGTTTGGTGGATGAAATCATGGGTTCCAATGAATGTGAACTTCTGATACTGGAGCTGGGCTGAAAATGTGTAAAAACTGTGTGGGGGCTGCCTGTATACTACAGAATATTTAAAAGTAACCAGTCCTTTTTTTGAAGTTGTCCTCAATTGTAAAGCAATGTGCATTTTAAGTTTTTAGGCTTATACAATATGAAAGAGGAGAACCTTATTAGTTTTGAGGAATTCCAGCTAGGTAGGGAAATGAAACCATGATGCATTTACTAAAGCACAAGAAATCTGCTGCTGCCTGTGCACAATCTTCTTACAACTCTTCCTCGGTCAGATTTAGTTATATTTCCTTTTTTTGTTAAGTTCTTTACAATTGTCTAGGTTCCTGCAAGTTGGATTGTGGGCTGCAATCTGGCGAGGGCGAGATGGAAGGCATATGACAGGCTGTGGAACGAAGCATCAAAGCAGCAACATCATACCTACCCCCTATCCTTTGCCATTCTTGAACTTTCACCAGCAGCAGAGGGGACAATCCACTTGCCTGTCAGTCAACTGAGCCCTAAAGGTAGCAAATTAATAAGTGGTTAAAGGCCTCCTTCCACCATTGCTAAGATTTTACCCACAGAGCCAAAGGCTGACATCAAGTGCCCACCTGCCAAGTGAAGCCGAGAATGCTGCTGGATAAGCGAGAGGACTGACTCCTTTTCAGCTTCCCTGGGCACCCACCTCCAAGTTGACTGAACCCTCGCCGGGTCTCCCCTCATTCACTGCCCTCACTGCCTTGTTGAGCCCAGCCGTTGACCCCCTAGCTAGGGCATGCCAGCTTGACTCGGGAGGGATGCCAGGCTCACCTTAAATTCACCTCCATAGCTGCGAGCCCCACACAAATGGGGCAGCCGTTAAACTTCCTGTGAAGAAAGGTGGACAAGCAGAGGTGTGCTCACCACGTACCATGTGCTCAGGCATCCCCAACATTCAAATTCAGCTCATGTACTTGTATGACATTGAAAGGAGGCCATCCAGCCCAACATGCCTGTACCTGCATTTTAAAAGAGACATCTAATTACTACCACTCCCTTACTCTGTCTGTTGAGACCATCTATGATGTATTGTTTTCAGCCAATTTTCTACTCGAGGGATCATCTAGGTAGTGAATCCCAGATCAAAAATACTTACCACCCAAAATATTTCTAATTTCCTTCATGACTCATGTGCATAAGCCTGCGATCTGTGGTCTTTGGCTTTCTTGCCGCAGTGATCAGCTTCTCGAGATACTCGTATCAAAACCCTTTACAATTCGGAGTGTCTCAATTCAATCGCCCCTTAACCATTTTTGCTCTAAAAAGAAAAATCTTAAAATCTGAGTCTCTCCATATAACTAGAAGGCCCTTGTTCAGTTCCAGGAAAATTCTTTTTGTCCTGGTTCTTGGAACATTAGGAACAGAGGCTTTCTTCATATTATTAAATAATTTTCAAAATTCAGAAGCATATTACTGTTTAAGACGATTGCTATCTCAGCCACATCACAATCTATCAGATAGAAAAGAAATGACAGCGATGGAAGCTAGGAGCTAAAATTATCCAGAAATACACCATCAGTTTTCAAAAACTGTTCTGCAGCAAAGGATGGAAATTGCTCCTGTTTTGCACTGGCGCACCACAAAAGCCACGTAAAATAAAACAATGTAGATCAGATATAGGCAAAGTGAGTCAAATCATCACAGTGAATCATCAAAATTATCCTTCTTGGATTACTGACAGGGGTTCCAATAGATGCAAACATCCAATTTCACTGAGATAACAAGGTGTGGAGCTAGATGAACACAGCAGGCCAAGCAGCATCATAGGAGCAAGAAAGCTGACGTTTCGGGCCTAGACCCTTCATCAGAAATGGTTGGAGATGAAGATGTCGAGGGACGGTAGGAGGCCTTGGGGTGGTGTCCAGAAGGAGGGCTTGTGTTGGAGGCGGGAGAAGGGGTCAGTAGAAGGAGGGTTAGGTTCACGGTTGAAGTAGTAAGCGTGGAGGCGGAGGCGGCAGAAAAACTGCTCAATGTCCAAACGTGACCGGTATTCGTTGATATGTGGGTGGAGGGGGACAAAGGTGAGCCCTTTACTGAGGACTGACCATTCGTCCTCAGTAAGGGGGAGGTCTGGGGGATGGTGAAGACTCAGCAGGGCTCAGTGTTGCTGTCTCCTCTGGAGCTGCTGGCTGTGGAGGCAGTGGGCGGAGCGTTGTCGGCGTCGGCAATGGGCGGGGTTGCGTCGACATCAGCGGTGGGTGGAGTTACGTCACCAGTGGGCGGAGTTGTGCCCGCATCCATGACGGGTGGAGCGGCGTCGGCGGTGGGCGGAGCGGGGTAGGTGGCGGCAGCAACAGTGACGGTAGTGTCTGTGGTGTTGGTCTCGGAGATGGAGGCGGTGGCTTCAGCAGCGATGGCGTTCGCTGTCCCAGATGTGGTGTACCCGGCGGTGGCAGATGTGACGTCATCTGTGGATTCTCCGACAACGGCCTCATGGCCAATGGTGGCGGGTACATTGTAGGCGAGGTCCTGGGTACGGCTGGGGACTTGGGAGGTGGGGAAAGCCCGTTTTGGGTGGTGGGCACCAGTAAGTTTACTGTACTTACGGTTTTTAGTGTCCAATAAAGCTGAGTAGAATTGTGAGTTCAGGTTGTGGATCCGACGAAGAATAAAAAACAGGAGAGGTCCTTTGCAGGTCTGGGAGAGGGAGGCTCTGAGCTGGGGTAGTCTTGATTGTAGTGCCTGGAGATGCTGGCGCATTGCTGCAGGTGTGTGTTTCAGGAGTCGCAGCGAGAAACGCTTCTGAAGGGTCTCAATGTTCTGAATGTAGATATTGTCACGGTTGGGGCCAAATTGGGAAGGCTTGAATGTGGACTGTAGTCCACTGGAGATGATCTGGTTCCGTAGGCAGGCACTAAGAAAGGTGATGTGGCTGTAGTACCTGGTTTGCTTCAGGACATGGTCCAGCCGTTTCAAGGCCGAAGAGATTATGAGAGAGTTGCAGTGGGAGAGAGATCCCCTGAGGTTTGTCTGGAGGGAGGAGGGCAACTTCTTCAGGGTAGGCATCCTTAGAAGAGGCTTTGCAGTGGGGTTAATATTGTATCAGAGATAATAGGAACTGCAGATGCTGGAGAATCCAAGATAACAAGGTGTGGAGCTAGATGAACACAGCAGGCCAAGCAGCATCATTGGAGCAGGAAAGCTTGACGTTTCAGGCCTAGCCCCTTCATCAGAAATGGATGCTCATCCAATTTCACTACCTACTTCCACATAGATTAATGGTTTCTGTCCTCAGTCTTCCAACGTTGTTTGCAACGGTCCACTTCCAGTCATAATGCCTGATATTTTATTTCCAATTTTTAGTTTCTGCAACAGAACTGCATGACAATCTGACCTGGCTCCATGAATTTCCTACAAGCTTGTTCTATCACACAGCGGCATCAAGCCCATTGATCCAAAATGAACAACAAATTCACCATCTGTACCACAATATTTTTCTTCAGAACGATTCAAATCAGTCATAGAATCAGACAGCACAGAAGGAGACCACGCAGTCCATCATGTCAGCTTTCTGAAAAAAACTCATCCACTTTATTGCATTCTCCTGCTCTTGCCCCAATTTTTGCAATTCATATAGATCAAATTCTCTTTAAAATGTACTTAAATTCTGTATCCACCACCCTATTAGGCAATGCATTCTAGATCATAGCAAATAACTATATAACATAAACATTCCACCTCTTCCTTCATTTTGTTTTGCCAATTCGATTAAGTCCGTATTTTCTGGTTCCAAAATCCCAGTTTAGTTTATCTACACTTGTAGAATCACTCATAATTTCAAATACATCCATTAAATATTCCTTCTTTCTCAGCTTCTCTGGTCTCTCATTACTGGACTCTTTCATCATTGGCACCATTCTAATAAATCTCCTCTGCCTTCTGTCCAAAAGCTCAACATCTTTCCTAAAAACTGGTGCCAAGATTTACATAGAATATTCTAGCTGAGACCAAAATAAGTGACTTGGAAAGATTTAACACATAAATGTGGAACATTTAAAACAAAATGAAGAGGTTTTGTAAGAGTGTTATTATCTCTCTCAAAAAATGTTTGAAGTGTTTCACATGCACTGAATTAATTTGAAGTATAATACACAGATCTTATGTAGACAAACACAACAACTACCGTGATCACATAGAGATCCCATCAACTGCTCAGCGATGATTGACTAGTTAATCTGCTATAAGTGGTATCGGTTGAGTGAAAAGTGCTGGCCAGAACACTGAAATATTCCTAATCTGAGGTGCAAGCGACAGTTACTGGCCAAGGCATTCATAACTAGCAGAGAGTCTAGTGGGATCAACAGAATATGTGAACCATCAAAATAGACAAATAAGTCTGAAAGGAAAACATTCTTCCATATAGGTGCCTGAACTTTCACATGGTCTCCGTGCTGTATTTGGATAGCATAATGTCACTTGTGTCTTGAAGACGGATTGTCTGCTTTCCATAAAATGAATGTTATTGTTTCTGTGGAACTGACAGCAATTCTATTATGAATGATTGACTGGGTTTCAAAAGCTTGGAATCGTACAATCTCTACAGTGTGGAAGCAGGCCGTTCGTCCCATCGAGTCCATGCTGACCCTCCAAAGAGCATCCTGTCCAGACCCTCATCATCCCTGTAATCCTGCATTTCCCATGGCTAATCCAACTAACCTACACATCCCTAGATACTGTGGGCAATTTAGCATGGCCAATCTGCCTAACTTGCACATCTTTGAACTTCAGTTTAGCAAGTTGTCCTACTAATGTAATAACTCCTGAAAGAAGCTTACAATAATGTACACCTTTGATGCAGTTTCTTGTTTATTTACAAATGTAATAGGCATTTATATTATTACAACATTTCCTGTTGGGTGTTTCAGTCTAGTTGATTGTTCGTTCATGAGATGCTGGAAATTATTAGCCATGCTTAATTGCCCTGGAAAATCTGAATGAGATTTGTAGTGCATTTTGTGAGCTGCAGTGGAATGCATGAGCAAAGTGGGTGCAAGTGCCAGTCTCAGTTCTCCAACACAGCACTTACGTTCCCAATGTTGTCTGAAGGCCCAGTTAATCTCAAACCCGTATCCACATGAACCACTTGATACCAATGCAAATCACTCATATCCAACTCAAGGCCATCTCATATTTCCCCCATAGCTATTAACCATAGCTGCGAGGGTTCTTGTCAGGCTGTGTGAACGACAGCAGCTGGAAGCTCATTTTTGGAAGTGAAACTAAACTGACAATGGAACCCAATGAGTATTGTACTTTAAAAGAATAATGTCACAAATCGAACTGAAAGGGTTGGAACACAGTCATCTGGCAAACTTACATCCCAAACTCCGCAATAATTCAAGAAGGCTGCCACCACCACATTTTCCAGGGCAATTAAGCATGGCTAATAATTTCCAGCATCTCATGAACGAACAATCAACTAGACTGAAACACCCAACAGGAAATGTTGTAATAATATAAATGCCTATTACATTTGTAAATAAACAAGAAACTGCA
This sequence comes from Ginglymostoma cirratum, assembly GCA_024137785.1. NCBI lineage: Eukaryota > Metazoa > Chordata > Chondrichthyes > Orectolobiformes > Ginglymostomatidae > Ginglymostoma > Ginglymostoma cirratum. The sequence goes on from JAHRHZ010000066.1 coordinate 3,659,277, forward strand.
TCAAAGGTGTACATTATTGTAAGCTTCTTTCAGGAGTTATTACATTAGTAGGACAACTTGCTAAACTGAAGTTCAAAGATGTGCAAGTTAGGCAGATTGGCCATGCTAAATTGCCCACAGTATCTAGGGATGTGTAGGTTAGTTGGATTAGCCATGGGAAATGCAGGATTACAGGGATGATGAGGGTCTGGACAGGATGCTCTTTGGAGGGTCAGCATGGACTCGATGGGACGAACGGCCTGCTTCCACACTGTAGAGATTGTATGATTCCAAGCTTTTGAAACCCAGTCAATCATTCATAATAGAATTGCTGTCAGTTCCACAGAAACAATAACATTCATTTTAATGTCAAAGCAGAGTGCATAGCAATCAATGGAAAGAGAACAAGTGCAGAATAGTATTACAATCTTCAGAAGCAGTGTCTTTTTAAATAAAAACAGCTCGATATGCCAGTCTAATTAAAACAGAGAATGAGAATGTGACAGTAGAGGACATTTCTTTATCCCTTTCTTATTTCATTAAAAAATCATTATGGCACTTTCTCCATTGGAAAAGTATTGTAAGGCTGGTAAATGAATGGTCAACTCAGGACAGATGCTGGTGGAGATTCCTTGTATTAAGAGCATATCTCCACTAAAATGTAGAACCCAACAGTGACACTTGAAGGCGTCAAAAATTTTACAATTACCTTTCAGAATGGTCCAGGCTGTCTGACAGGTTTTCCATTTTCACCACTAACTCTGAAACCTGGTGAGCCCCTAAAGGACTCACAAAATCCCTTGCAACCAGACAAAAACATGGTGCAGAAGGAAATCGGATTTTGCGACACATTTAAAGTAGAGAACCCTAACTGAGCAACGGGTCCACTCCATTGAAACACTAGAAGAAAACAGCAGAGGATCAGGAAAGTGGAGGAAAAATGGAATTCATCTGAAATTAAATCCAGTATGGCCACTCCTACACTGAAATGAGCCTTCATACCCAGAATATGACACAATAAAATGTCACAACGTTGCTAGGGTATAACATTTTTTTGATTGAAAGAACAAGAAATCCACTCATTTTCCATGGGGTGTAATCTTATACGCTACCAGGAATTTGAAATTTGGCCCTAGATACTGACAGTTTAGTTCACATTGGAGAACAATTTTCACAAAATTGAGTTGGGGAACTTCTTGCACTTTTTGGGTGAGTGCCTGGGGGTGAGATGGAATTTGGGGTGGGGAGTCAAACAAACTCATTGCAAATTGAAAGGTATCATTGTTTTATGTGACTCAAGATTCCTCCCCTTTCTAGCAGAAATAAAAAAAATTACAAATCATAATAGCCAAGTCTTTAAAAAGCATGCAGGGAGATGAAGAATTTTCCAACGGCATCTCTGATTTGGAGATTCCCAAGAAGAGGGGGCAGCAAGCAGTTGCCACTTGAAAGACATTTCCTACAATTAGTCCCTGATTGATTCAAGGCCTATAGAGATCACTTCCTCGTGGGAAGCAGCTGAACAATTGACAGTAACCAACAGGCCAAGTTAGCAACTAAATGTTACAACTGTGCCGACACTACCCATGACCAGCTCCGAGGGAGATCTGATAATCTTTATATATGAATGCACTGCTTCTAGGACATGGCATTCACACTTCAGACAATATTTGAAATGTCACATCCCAGACATGACACAACAAAATGTCACAATGTTGCTGGGGTATAACATTTTTTTTTGATTGAAAGAACAAGAAATCCATTCATTTTCCATGGGTTGTAATCTTATACACTACCAGGAATTTAAAAACCAATCTACCCAGAAACAATTACCCACAAATTGATCCCAGGATGTCTTTTTACTGAATCTCTTTGCAGATATTAGACCAGCACCCTGAAAAGGGACTAGCCAATTACATTGAGTTCCAAATTGGCATCAGAACAATATCCATTCCTTATACAACTGCATATCCTCTGATTAAATCTGAGCAATGACTCTCGAGATTAATTAGTTTAAGAAATATTTTCCCTTTCAAATCACAGATGTGTACAAAAATGACTTATAGCTATTTAACTTTTTTTTCAAATAATTAGTTCATGAGTATAATATGCATACAGATAGGGTACCAGCAGATTGAAAGAATTTTATATTTCAGCATCTGCAGTCAGATTTAATTGTACATAGTTTCAACATAGGTTATATGCTGAAGATAGTGGGAGTTACCATTCATTATACATGATAATAGACTCACTGCATTTAAACAACGATTTATCAGATCAAAGCATTTTAAAGCTATTTCATAGAATTAATTACTTTGAAGCCCAGTAACTCGGCATTCCCTGCTCCTAACCTCACATTTCTCATTGTACCTTGCCTTTGCTCATCCCTCAGCCCTCTGATGTCTGAACCTCACAAGTCCTGGGAAGCCAAGGTGTAAACAGAATTTCCATTAAACATCCAAATACAGCAGTACAGCAAGAGTAGCTCTGGAGAAATTTCTGGCCCATGATTACTGCTACAGTGGCTTGGACAGATACGTATGTGGCAATTCATAGAGTAGAATAACAGAATGTTTACAGCACAGAAAAGAGACCACAAGCGTTTCCTGAAATGCCTGAGAATGGCCTGTGTCTATGACATGTTGCGTGAAAACCTGACAATTCCTCAACTACATGACCAGCAACCGAGAGTTCCAGGTGCATTTTGGGAATTAAATCAGCAGTCCATGCATAATCAACGCAGAGAAGAGATCAGCCCTCAGAAAAGCTCTTCGTATTTGCTGACCACTTGACCGTAACCTTCCGGACAAAAGAAATTCAGGACACCAAGAAACCACTCACACAAGATCTATATCCTCTGGAAGCCTACTTCATAAAATGCAGACTTCATTCAAATATCACCAAGACTGTCATTTCATGTTCCACCTGAATGACTTCAATTCAAGCTAAGAACCGCATCCCCAGCACTGTGGCTGGTCACTCACCTACAACCCAACAAGACACCTAGGTATCACCCTTGGCGGTTCATTAACCAACACAGAATTTCTTCAGAACACTCAAGTCAAAGTCAAGGCAACAATGAATTTGACAGGGAAACTTGCAAGTACCAACTCGAGTAGAAGAGTCACCACACAACACTCTACTTCACTCACCCTAGTCTACCCAACAGCAGGGAATTGTTACTCAAATTGGCTCAGGAGGCACCACACAAAAACTTGATAGACATTCACCTCCAGGAAGTCATGAGGATTATTTCTCGGAGACTAACACAGCTCAATTCGCTTCCAGTGTTGGCAGGCATTGAACGTCCTGACATCTGCAAGGAAAATGGCTAACAGCTGCTGAACACTTGCTTTGACATGTGACCTCAACAGAAGAAACCTATCCCATGTCTGAAATCCTGTATCCCCTTCTGGAACATACTTCAGAACTTACAAACCAATAACAGCCTCATATCTCGCACCTCCTGGTCTACTGTAGACGTCACCAACTGGAACCTGGTAACTGACCCATGTAGAGAAGTCCCTGGTTTCAAGCTTTCATGCACATTCTGGACTGCACTGAGCCACTGGAGGGCAGATCAGGGAACATGTGGCCACTTAGCCTACAAGTGGAACATGACCAACAGAACAATTGTGGCCAAAGCCATTCATACATTGAATGCCTGCCCTGAGAGATCCATTGCTTGTGGCATTGCAAGCACCAGCTGACATTCCTGAATGGCACATTAAACTTGACACGGAGTGATAACTGCTTCCCTAGCATCGTTTCTCTGAGATGCTCCAAACATTCATTAGCACATACACCGACTTTCATCACTGTGCCAACGCATTCATTTCCAGTTTTTCCAGCCACCTCCACCATTCAGGGATCTCAGAGGACTGCGCAGTGGTTGGAGAAATTAGAAGATACTTAGTTCCCCAGCCACATGGATGGCACAGAACCGTAAGTCAGCCAACTTTGTCTCCATGCTGTCACAGTCACCTTGGACTCCACAGGCTTCTAATTAGCTGGCAAGCCTAATGTGTGACACTTTATTTGAAGATCAGATGTATCGCTACTCAGTCATAAGGGCTAACTGAATAACGAGAAGTCTATCCATCTTGCTGGCCAACAGCAATTGTCAGAAAAAAATGCAAGTCATAAATTACAAGTGCATTCTCAGAGTCTGGATGACTTTATCAATACCTCATGCTTTATGTTTGCAGTTTATGTTGTTCTGCGATTTTGAATTCCAACATAAGGCTGCTGCTACATGAACAGTGATAAATTGTGCTCCAGTTGTTTTAATCCCTTCTTGGAAGGAGTAACACAGATTTCACTCCAACCTGGACCTCAGGCCCATTCGGGAAGCTTATGATCAAAATGCCATTCTCTGTGGAAAATATTCTTTTATTCATTCACAGGATGAGGGCATTGCTGGCCAGCATTTATTGTCTTAAATGCCCCAGAAAGCAGTTAAGAGTCAACCACATTCCTGTGGGCCTGAAGTCACATGTAGGCCAGACCAGGTAAGGATGGCAGTTTCCTTCCCTAAAGGACATTAGTGAACCAAATGGGTTTTTCCTGACAATCAACAATGGATTCACTGTCATTATCAGACTCTAAATTCCAGATATTTATTGAATTCAAATTCCACCATCTACCATGGTAAGATTTGAACCCGGGTCCTCAGAACATCACCTGGGTCTCTGTCCAGTGATAATACCATTAGGCCATTGCCTCCCCATCATGTCATTGAAGTATGCTTCAGAGAAACTATTTATCGCTCATGGCTCATCTGCATGCATGAACAGATTGCCCTGAAATATTAAATTCTTCCCTTTGTGGTTTTGAGCGGGGAAGCTATTTAGCATCTATGTTAAAAATCATAATATTTCATGCATTGTAAGGCAATTTTGACAGAAATTATACAACAATGGTAGGTATTAGCAGCAGAGCTGCAAGTACAGTATCACCTCAATTACCCAATGAAAATGAATGTCCATTACAAATTAATCGAACCAAACAGAAAATTCAATCTTTTCCTATAACAAGCTGGAAACAGGTTTCTTGGAAAAGAACAGGAAAGCATCAATTTCCTAGATGAATATTTCCTGGATGGTTTAAAAAAAAAGTACCAGTGGCAATAATCCAAGATTCTAAGATTTATGGATTGTACCTTTCTTCTCTAATGTTTTCACTCATGGGGAGCCACAATGAACCAGAGAAGCTGGCACAAGGCATCCAGCTCACCAGTTTCAGTAATATTTGGTTGGACCATCACCATGGTTTTTCATTTACACTGCTATTTAGATGCCACTGTCCATCACTGTGGGATGAATGTACACTGCAAGACACAAACTTGCATTCAGTAGGAAATGCCATATTATTTGTGTGCAGGCAGTGGGGACTGTCATTCCATAACTGCGTGCATTGGAAACATGGACTATCATACAATAGTCAAGCTCCACTAAGCCAAGATGGTCAGATCTAATTTGTGTAGTGGAATCTCCTCTGTGCAAAATCTAAGATTCTGAATTGAAGTTTGCATAGTCTATTTTAAAAGACCACCACACCAATTAGTCCTGATCCAGAACTGTTCTACAAATAAGTTATAATGATGGAAACTGCAAACATGGGAATTTTTGGTACAAGAATTGACTGAGTCAAACTACATGAGTTCAGTCTGGAATCCTGCGAAGTTCAAAGTAAAGGCTCTTCCTCAAACACAAGAGACTTGTTTGCCAAGTAGATGGTGCAACGTTAGATGTACAGGCTAGGTGGATTAGCCACAGGAAACGCAGGGTTACAGGGATGGTGGGGGGGTGCTGGGTGGGATGGACTTGATGGGCCAAATGGCCTGCTTCCACGCTGTAAGGATTCTATCATTATTATCAATTCAATGCTCTTTGAGATTGCTGTTCTGGTCTTAGTCAGATTTGCTGATTAAATCCAATGGCTAAATTTCTAAATGGTTAGCAATATGTTCTGTTTCTAACCAGGGACAATACCACAGCTAGCAGTAAAATATAGATGTTCTAACAACTTTTATCCTCCCACAGGCAAACATACATAACAGGTCAGCTGCTCAACAATGCAGTGGTACAACCGTAACAAATATTGAGTATTTTTTTAACTGAAAAAAGGTCCCTTTTTGACTCAACTTTGTTTAGTGGTTAGGCGAACCATTCAAGAGAAAGACCCTGATTCAATTCTTAAGACTGTTGAGTTAACCAATCTCGAATGGGGTGGAGATAACAAGCATGGGGCTGGATGAACACAGCAGGTCAAGCAGCATCATAGGAGCAGGAAAACTTGACGTTTCGGGCCTAAACCCTTCATCAGAAAAAGGGTCTAGGCCCGAAACGTC